>WNGS01010005.1:73252-87804 GCA_020271785.1 Procambarus virginalis | reverse complement strand
AACCTAACCTAACCTAACCTATCATTAGTAAGGAAGGTCTCGTCAATATAGCCATACAATAGTTCACCTTGTTTTGGAGCCATAAATTTAACATGAAGGTTTGCCCATATTAGTGGCCAGGTAAGGAGCGGATGTGCGCCTCTTGGTTGATGATGCCATCAGTCACTGGTTGTTACCTGATCATCTCAGGCCGGCGTCTCAGTAGATAAGACAACAGACGTTACACCTTATAAACAAAATTAGTGGCTAGTAGGTGAGGATGATGGAGGAGGTAGGTAGAGAGGCGCCTTGTTTGGTACACGTCACAACACGTCCACAACACGTTCACAACATGTTCACAACACGTTCACAACATGTTCACAACACGTTCTCAACCATTTCACAACACGTCCACAAGCAGGTCTCGTCCCGCGTCTCCACTCCTGGCTGACGATTACTGGGTAAGTGGTGACTATGGCCAAACGCCCAGGTGTGTAGCGTGACACACCTGTAGAGAACACACAGCCAGCTGAACATCCACACTAGGGTGGCAGGTGTGTGTGTGTTGACTTGTGGGTGTAGGGGAGAGGGTGGCAGGTGTTGTACTCACCTAGTTGTACTCACCTAGTTGTGCTTGCGGGGGTTGAGCTCTGGCTCTTTGGTCCCGCCTCTCAACCGTCAATCAACAGGTGTACAGTTTCCTGAGCCTAATGGGCTCTATCATATCTACATTTGAAACTGTGTATGGAGTCAGCCTCCACCACATCGCTTCCTAATGCATTCCATTTGTCAACCACTCTGACACTAAAAAAGTTCTTTCTAATATCTCTGTGGCTCATTTGGGCACTCAGCTTCCACCTGTGTCCCCTAGTGCGTGTGCCCCTTGTGTTAAACAGCCTGTCTTTATCAACCCTGTCGATTCCCCTGAGAATCTTGAATGTGGTGATCATGTCCCCCCTAACTCTTCTGTCTTCCAACGAAGTGAGGTTTAATTCCTGCAGTCGCTCCTCGTAGCTCATACCTCTCAGCTCGGGTACTAGTCTGGTGGCAAACCTTTGAACCTTTTCCAGTTTAGTCTTATGCTTGACTAGATAGGGACTCCATGCTGGAGCCGCATACTCCAGGATTGGTCTGACATATGTGGTATATAATGTTCTGAAAGATTCCTTACACAAGTTTCTAAAGGCCGTTCTTATGTTAGCCAACCTGGCATATGCTGCTGATGTTATCCTCTTGATATGAGCTTCAGGGGACAGGTCTGGCGTGATATCAACCCCCAGGTCTTTCTCTCTCTCTGACTCTTGAAGTATTTCATCTCCCAAATGATACCTTGTATCTGGTCTCCTGCTTCCTACCCCTATCTTCATTACATTACATTTGCTTGGGTTAAACTCTAACAGCCATTTGTTCGACCATTCCTGCAGCTTGTCCAGGTCTTCTTGAAGTCTCAAGCTGTCCTCCTCTGTCTTAATCCTTCTCATAATTTTGGCGTCGTCAGCAAACATTGAGAGGAATGAGTCTATACCCTCTGGGAGATCATTTACGTATATCAGAAACAGGATAGGTCCAAGTACAGAGCCCTGTGGGACTCCACTGGTGACTTCACGCCAGTCTGAGGTCTCACCCCTCACTGTAACTCTCTGTTTCCTATTGCTTAGGTACTCCCTTATCCACTGGAGCGCCCTACCTGTTACTCCTGCCTGTTCCTCCAGCTTATGCATCAACCTTTTATGGGGTACTGGTGTTGACCTGTGGGTGTAGGAAAGAGGAAGGCAGGTGTGTTGACCTGTGGGTGTAGGGGAGAGGGTGGCAGGTGGTGTTGACTTGTGGGTGTAGGGGAGAGGAAGGCAGGTGTGTTGACCTGTGGGTGTAGGGGAGAGGAAGGCAGGTGTGTTGACCTGTGGGTATAGAGGAGAGGGTGGCAGGTGTGTGTTGACCTGTGGGTGTAGGGGAGAGGGTGGCAGGTGTGTGGTGTGTGTGTTGACCTGTGGGTGTAGGGGAGAGGGTGGCAGGTGTGTGTTGACCTGTGGGTGTAGGGGAGAGGGTGGCAGGTGTGTGTTGACCTGTGGGGGTAGGGGAGAGGGTGGCAGGTGTGTGTTGACCTGTGGGTGTAGGGGAGAGGAAGGCAGGTGTGTTGACCTGTGGGTGTAGGGGAGAGGGTGGCAGGTGTGTGTTGACCTGTGGGTGTAGGAAAGAGGAAGGCAGGTGTGTTGACCTGTGGGTGTAGGGGAGAGGAAGTCAGATGTGTTAACTTGTGGGTGTAGGGGAGAGGGTGGCAGGTGTGTGTTGACCTGTGGGTGTAGGGGAGAGGGTGGCAGGTGTGTGTTGACCTGTGGGTGTAGGAAAGAGGAAGGCAGGTGTGTTGACCTGTGGGTGTAGGGGAGAGGGTGGCAGGTGTGTGTTGACGTGTGGGTGTAGGGGAGAGGGTGGCAGGTGTGTGTTGACGTGTGGGTGTAGAGGAGAGGAAGGCAGGTGTGTTGACCTGTGGGTGTAGGGGAGAGGAAGGCAGATGTGTTGACCTGTGGGTGTAGGGGAGAAGAAGGCAGGTGTGTTGACTTATGGGTGTTGGAGGGGAGGAAGGCAGGTGTGTTGACGTGTGGGTGTTGGAGGGGAGAGGAAGGCAGGTGTGTTGACGTGTGGGTGTATGAGAGAGGCAGCCATATTGACCTATAAGGGAAACTCTGGGTTACATGTTTTGCCTTCCCAGTCCGGGTATTGGGTACGGCGTCCCTCTACCCCTCTCCCCAGGACCTCCACCAAGCACGCCAACCTTGTACCCTACCATTATTCTTTCCTCGTAACTATTACTGTCAAAATGCCCAGGGGTATAGGTACGGTGACTTAACATATAAGAGACGACGCTGTGTTTACATGTTATCATCAAATACTGATACACGAACGACTTGTGTGGGTGTGTCCACTTGGCCTCAAGTATAGTGGTATATACAGCCAGCTATACCCCCCCCCCAAATATCCTCCGGAGTATGACGGAGAGATCTGCTTCAGAGTGTCATGACAACTTTAATATAATGTTGGGCGGGGAGAACCATCTGCTCGTTCAAATGATCGTCGCCACGCCTGACTGGACCCAGCGTTAGTGAGCGGCCACGCAAGAAAACACTCGAATAATTAATTAATTGACGCGACACAGTTAATTTGGGACCCCCGTCTCCATAGCCGCGTAAAACAGTTACTGTAAATAGATTGTAAGACGGTTGATATATTTATTTTACTGCCTAACAAATGACGTGCGTGGTAATGAGTGACATGATACAAGTTATAATGTGTTGCTTACCTTACAGACGGTGAAGGTGGAAGGCTTTACTGTTGCTTCACATCCTCCAGCAGAGGAGACGAGGGGCGCGCTCAGGCGCCCACTGACAACACATTTTTGAACTTGTATGATTTGTTTTATATTTCCGGGCAGGAGCCCCCTCTGTAACCTCACTCGTATTCCTTGATCATCTTCGCTCCTCTCACACTCCTAATTCTTTGAGTATTTCTCAACGCTCGTGGAGAGCGTACGTAGTCCTCCGTCAGTGGCGGGACACCCGTGACCTGACGTCCGTGTCATGGCGGAACATCCCCCAGAAACCCCGAGAGACACGTCCCGGGGAGCTTGGTAATTAAGGCTTAGGAAGGTGGCGCCGCTGGCAGAGACCTGGCCGTCAGTGGCCGGCACCAACAGCAGCCTCAGGCCCCCCGGGTGTACTCGCCACGTCACCGGGCTACACTCACTCGTATTCTACACTATTTCAGTTAGGTTCTAGCCTAAGATCACATATTTGGGGCTGACCTAAGCTGCGGTAACGACCTTGGACGATACGTTCACAGTCTGGCTGCCTGGAGGTCGTGATCATATTTGTGTCTGACGCACGTGTCGAAGCTCGCGCAGTTCCGTAACATCATTGTTATTGCCGTTGGGCTTGCGCTTGTCAGGCTGCGGGCGGCGCACGGGCGTGTCTGTGATGAGCGCACAGTGGGAGTTGGTGTCGGACTCCGCCCCGTCAGTGTGGCTAGAGAGGTGGTTAAGGCGAGGCTGGGTGAGAGGTGTGGCAGCGGCAGACTCGGCGTCGCCTTGGGCGTCGCCTCTCCTGCCGTGTTCCCTGCCGGAGCCGTCACCGTCGCCGCCTCCAGAGCTGAGCAGGCCGCCACACTCTCCTGGCTTCTCCGGCGACATCATGCCCAAGGCCGCCGCGATTTCGGGATTCGGCACGCATGGATTATCTCCTTGTAACACTTTTATCTTCTGAATCATTTCTTGTATTTCAAAGCGTAAAATACCCACAAAACACAACTTAATAAATGCTATGACACAGAAGCCCAGTATCATGAGCGTCTCTGCTGAATTCAGCAGCCACTTTTCCAGGTGCGGGGCGCAGCCCTTGGCGTGGTAGTCCTTGTCGTCTGCGTCCCCACAAGTCAAGTTACGCTCGTACGCACGCCCCGGCTGGTTCTCGGGGCGCGCGTGACTTTTGGAATGGTCTGAATTGGACTTGCCGCGCTGGTAGGGGTCCACGTGGCGCGCTGCCTGGTCTGCCTGCGGGTAGGTAAACTGGCGAGACCCAGATGTGGCGCCCTCGCTGTCGTTCTTGACGCAGCACGACGCCGGCAGCTTGATGTAGAGGTGCGGCTGACGGTTCTCCCACCACGTGGTGTTGTAGTCCCGAGGCCCCGCCACACCGCAACACTTGGCGGCCGTCTGGAGGGTGTCCCAGGCGTCCGTGACGTCTGCGTCCTTACCGTAGTGGCTGAGCAGAGTGGAGCGAGCATAGGGGCGCAGACCTTCCGTGAGGTGGGAGAAGCGGTAGAGCCACACCAGCCCCACCACAACGTCTCCCAGCAGCAGGAACAGCAAGAGCAGCCAGTAGATGTTGAGTAGTTTCTGCGAGAGTCTGAGCGCCCCTACGCACCCCAGCGCCTGCAAGACGCCCGCCTGCAGCAGCAGTGCCACGTAGCCGTAGAGAAGCGTAGGGTGGTAGGCAGGCAGCGCTGGCACCAGTGTCAGGTAGGGGTGCGATGCCACGCTCAAGGCCACGCCCACGAAGACGAACACTGACACGAGCAGGACGGCATTGCACGTGTAGATCCACAGTCGGTAGTAACGCATTGCCTTGCGTAGGAACATTACCGCGGCCATGCGAGGCCAGACGCTGGCCGCCCCAGGCGGAGGCAGCAGCGGTGGCGGACTGGGCGGAAGCCACAGTCGCACTCTGGCGGACCCCCGTGCCCGCCCGCTACCCCGTCCACGCCCTCAACAACCGTGTCAGAGTGGCACGTGCGACACCTGAGGCTGTGCCAACCTTACTGACGGGAGCGAGGAGTTGTAAGGAGGCGGCACCCTGCCTCCCCCCGCCTCCAGTGACTGGCCACGGGTATATTTGGCGAGCCTTCGTCACGGAGCGCCACCACCTGTCACTTCGTCACGGAGCGCCACCACCTGTCACCTCGTCACGGAACGCCACCACCTGTCACCTCGTCACGGAGCGCCACCACCTGTCACCTCGTCACGGAGCGCCACCACCTGTCACCTCGTCACGGAGCGCCACCACCTGTCACTTGTGGCCGCCGCCGCTCACGGCCTCCGGAGGGTCACCTGTGCCATGCTTTCCCGGGCCGTCCTACCTCTTGGGCAACTTTGGGCAGTTGCTGTCACGTTGCATAGTTACTGACCGTTGCAGGCTCTCACGCTCCACCACCTGCCACAGTTACATGTGGGGCCTCGTGTCGGGGCCCCAGAGCCTGCGCCAGGCAAGAGTGTGAGTAGAACACCTTCAGGAGAGATACAGGTCAGCAGGTTACTTGATACGCAAAGTGTGGGTTATGGTGGAGGCAACATCCGGGAAGACCAGCAGGGAGGGAAGAGTGGCCCATCAGTGACGCGTTACGGTGACCTCCAAGGTGGAGTGACTGTCCCTCCACTCTGGATGATTATATCAGCGTCACGACGTAGGTGGAGAGGTTGAATAATACTGGGTGTGTGCGTGGTGGGTGTGGCAAGAGGGTGTAGGGTGTAGGGGTCGGCCGTCAAGGGTCGCCAGGGCCGTGCAGACCTGCCTCGCGCCAACCATCCACAAATCCAACCATGGTCGGCGGGCCCCGCTGCCTCTCACACACTCTTAGGTATCAACTGTTGCAACGGAGGCACTCCTTGCGTGGCACCACCAGCGGTTGCTCCTGGCCTGACTCACTCCCATGGCACCGCCACTCGCACACAACACCCAGTAGCACAACATAATACTTGTAGAGCACCCATGTTGTTCCCGGTAATACTGTCCCTGGTGAGAAGAGTGTAATACTGAAGGGGTGTCGGGGCGACTGTTCAACACTGGAGGCCAGACGACGTGGCCGCCACCGTCGCTGTCGTAGACTGGGACGTTGTCATCGGCGGGGCTGTCCTCCGTCGCCGCCACATCTGAAACACGAAATTATAAATTAGATTTACAGTAAGCGCCCCTGAGGTCAACAAGAGCGCCCCTGAGGTGAACAAGAGCGCCCCTGTGGTCAACAAGGCGCCCCTGAGGTCAACAAGAGCGCCCCTGAGGTCAACAAGGCGCCCCTGAGGTCAACAAGAGCGCCCCTGAGGTCAACAAGAGCGCCCCTGAGGTCAACAAGAGCGCCCCTGAGGTCAACAAGAGCGCCCCTGAGGTCAACAAGAGCGCCCCTGAGGTCAACAAGAGCGCTCCTGAGGTCAACAAGAGCGCCCCTGAGGTCAACAAGAGCGCTCCTGAGGTCAACAAGAGCGCCCCTGAGGTCAACAAGAGCGCCCATATGGCCTTAAGGCAAAACAAAATACTAGAGATTGGCAAAAAATACTTGAGTTTCTCTCAACTTAAGTGTGTCTGTCACACTTAGGCGTGACACCACAGTTAACCACGTGACACCACAGTTAACCACGTGACACCACAGTTAACCACGTGACACCACAGTTAACCACGTGACACCACAGTTAACCACGAGACACAGTTAATCACGTGACACAGTTAACCACGTGACACCACAGTTAACCACGTGACACAGTTAACCACGAGACACAGTTAACCACGTGACACAGTTAACCACGTGACACCACAGTTAACCACGTGACACAGTTAACCACGTGACACCACAGTTAACCACGTGACACAGTTAATCACGTGACACTACAGTTAACCACGTGACACAGTTAATCACGTAACACTACAGTTAACCACGTGACACAGTTAACCACGTGACACAGTTAACCACGTGACACCACAGTTAACCACGTGACACCACAGTTAACCACGTGACACCGTTAACCACGTGACACCACAGTTAACCACGTGACACAGTTAACCACGTGACACCACAGTTAACCACGTGACACAGTTAACCACGGTACACCACAGTTAACCACGTGACACTACAGTTAACCACGTGACACTACAGTTAACCACGTGACACCACATTTAACCACGAGACACCACAGTTAACCACGTGACACTACAGTTAACCACGTGACACTACAGTTAACCACGTGACACCACAGTTAACCACGTGACACCACAGTTAACCACGTGACACCACAGTTAACCACGTGACACCACAGCTAACCACGTGATACCACAGTTAACCACGTGACACTACAGTTAACCACGTGACACCACAGCTAACCACGTGACACCACAGTTAACCACGTGACACCACAGTTAACCACGGTACACCACAGTTAACCACGTGACACCACAGTTAACTACGTGACACCACAGCTAACCACGTGATACCACAGTTAACCACGTGACACCACAGTTAACCACGAGACACCACAGTTAACCACGTGACACAGTTAACCACGAGACACCACAGTTAACCACGTGACACAGTTAACCACGAGACACCACAGTTAACCACGTGACACCACAGTTAACCACAAGACACCACAGTTAACCACGTGACACTACAGTTAACCACGAGACACCACAGTTAACCACGTGATACAACAGTTAACCACGTGACACCACAGTTAACCACGTGACACCACAGTTAACCACGTGACACCACAGTTAACCACAAGACACCACAGTTAACCACGAGACACCACAGTTAACCACGTGACACCACAGTTAACCACGAGACACCACAGTTAACCACGAGACACCACATTTAACCACGTGACACAGTTAACCACGAGACACCACAGTTAACCACAAGACACCACAGTTAACCACGTGACACCACAGTTAACCACGAGACACCACAGTTAACCACGTGACACCACAGTTAACCACGAGACACCACAGTTAACCACGAGACACCACAGTTAACCACAAGACACCACAGTTAACCACGTGACACCACAGTTAACCACGAGACACCACAGTTAACCACGAGACACCACAGTTAACCACGTGACACCACAGTTAACCACGAGACACCACAGTTAACCACGTGACACAGTTAACCACGAGACACCACAGTTAACCACAAGACACCACAGTTAACCACGAGACACCACAGTTAACCACGTGACACCACAGTTAACCACGTGACACTACAGTTAACCACGTGACACCACAGTTAACCACGTAACACTACAGTTAACCACGTGACACCACAGTTAACCACGTGACACTACAGTTAACCACGTGACACCACAGTTAACCACGTGACACCACAGTTAACCACGAGACACCACAGTTAACCACAAGACACCACAGTTAACCACGTGACACCACAGTTAACCACGTGACACCACAGTTAACCACGTGACACAGTTAACCACGTGACACCACAGTTAACCACGTGACACTACAGTTAACCACGTGACACTACAGTTAACCACGTGACACAGTTAACCACGTGGGCATACATTTCACAACGACAGGGGAAGCTCCGATCATCATATGCAAATTGTGTGTTTATTTATGAAGCCAGAAATTATCATATCATTTCCAACTTTTGATGGGGAAATGGACGTTAATGGCGCGGGAATTGGGTCCCGGCGTAATTACCGCAGTTACAGCCCTTAACTGTAACTGTTACATGCGGTAGTGTTAGGGGGGAAACACCTGTTTAGGTAGGTTGTTGTTTCAGATTTAGCTATTCGAAACGAAGTGTCCATGTAAGCACGGGCTATGGTGAGCCCGTAATTATGTAGGTGTTACGAGCTGCTCTAATTCCGCTGGTCCGAGGCCCTCGTTAATTAGGATGTTGGATTGGAAAACAGGTTGTCAGGCCAAGATTACGGTGTGGTATTTTGCCAGGCTTCGGTAAGCCCAGTGGCGGCGGGTGTATCCCCAGTGTATTGCCTCAGTATTTTCACACAACTTTCAAGGAAAGTTTAGAAGTGGGAAGTACAGTGAGAGGTATGAAAGCAGGCGGGCTGTCCGCCTTGCTGACACGATGTGTGGGTGTTGGCAGCTAAGTTAATTAATTAAGCTGGCTCTCTCTTGTCATGGAGCTGTGAGTGTGTGAGAGGTTCTTCATATGTGTTTCGCCATATATGGATGTCTATAGATGAATACTGTTTAGCATTCTTATGTACACACTCCGATGCTTCCGCACATGTTCTTTTGTTCAAGGCTATTTATTTTATTATTATTATTTATTGATTTATTCATACATTCACATATATATTTATATACATATACACATTTATATACATATACACATACATACTATTTTTTTTAGTATGTGGCATACTTGGCATACTCAACAAATGATCTGATGTTCCCATCACTGAAAATAAGAAGAACAGTTAAAAAAACGAAATGAAAAACTGTGAAAAAATAAAAAATAAACTATACTCACAAAATGAATGGTATGGTAAACAACACAGCTCCAATTCCAATGCAATGTCACACAAAATAATTAAATAAAAATGAAAATAAATCCAAATCTATGAAAATTCAATTATCAATGCAGTCGGAAATATTGAAATGGAATCGTAACATTTAGTGTAGCGTGTGTTGCTTTTACGTGCAACAGATGGCGCTGTTTTACAAAAAAGCATGTTTTTACCTGTCACAGGTGTGGCATGTATATAGTAGGTATATAAAAACCTGCTCATATGCGAATGGTACGTGTGTCAAAATTTCAAACCAATCGGTGAAGAACTTTCGGAAATCAGTGATTTTGAACAAACGAACATTTACATTTTTATTTATATAGATATATATTATATAAGGTAAAATAACCACATATTAAAAATATAATTTAATTGCTGGGACACTTTCGACCCTTTCAGTCCTTTATCAGGAATAAATAGACAGAAGGTCAGTAGGGAACATTAGGCAGTAATGGGAAGCCGAGAAGGTGGCAGTCGCCCTAGGGCCAGATTCACGAAGCAGTTACGCAAGTACTTACTAGCCTGAACATCTTTCCTCAATCTTTGACGGCTTTGGTTACATTTATTAAACAGTTTACAAGCAAGAAAACTTCCCAATCACTGCTGTTATTGTTATAAACAGCCTCCTGGTCCTTCGGAACTCATTAACTGTTTAATAATTGTAAACAAAGCCGCCAAAGATTGAGAAAAGATGTACAGGCTCGTAAGTCCTGCGTAACTGCTTCGTGAATCTGGCCCCTGGACGCTAGCCGGACACATGGGAGCAATAGATGGCGATGTAAGAACAACACAGCAAATATGTATATGAAAAGATAAGCCTCGAACCGTTTAAATATTCATCACAAAAAAGAAGGCGTATTAGCACAGTAGACTGATTGTTAAACTGCTTGTAGAATGGACCGTATCTTAGGAAGAGATGGCTGGCCGCTACATCTTGGGTTAGACCTTAATAAGGTCTGCGTTAGATACTAAGAGGGTTGCAGGGGGGGGGAGGTTTACTGGATTGGATTTTAGGCAGAGTACAGTGGCTTAACAGATTATTTTGTTGGTCGTCGGTTAAAGGGGGAGAGTAAGGGGTGGGTTAAGGGGTGGGTTAAGGGGTGGGTTAAGGGGGGGGTTAAGGGTGGGTTGAGGGTGGGTGAGGGGTGGGTTAAGGGGTGGTTAAGGGGTGGGTTGAAGGGTGGGTGATGGGTGGGTTAAGGGTGGGTTAAGGGTGGGTTGAAGGGTGGGTTAAGGGGTGGGTTAAGGGGTGGGTTGAAGGGTGGGTTAAGGGGTGGGTAAGGGGTGGGTTAAGGGGTGGGTTAAGGGGTGGGTTGAGGGGGGGTTAAGGGGTGGTTAAGGGGTGGGTTAAGGGGTGGGTTAAGGGGGGTGAAGGGTGGGTTAAGGGGTGGGATAAGGGGTGGGTTAAGGGGTGGTTGAAGGGGGGTTAAGGGGTGGGTTAAGGGGTGGGGTTAAGGTGGGTTAAGGGGTGGGATGAGGGGGGGTTAAGGGGTGGGTAGCGGGGAACATACGCCGGTGGACGGGGGGGGGGGGTGATGAAGGTTACCTTTGATCTGACCTACACGCTTCACCCTCCATCAAAGGCTAATTTTTGTCGCGTTATGAATATTTCCCCAAACACTGGTGGAGCACAGTGCTCCCAACACTGGTGGAGCACAGTGCTCCAACACTGGTGGAGCACAGTGCTCCCAACACTGGTGGAGCACAGTGCTCCCAACACTGGTGGAGCACAGTGCTCCCAACACTGGTGGAGCACAGTGCTCCCAACACTGGTGGAGCACAGTGCTCCCAACACTGGTGGAGCACAGTGCTCCCAACACTGGTGGAGCACAGTGCTCCCAACACTGTGGAGCACAGTGCTCCCAAAAGGTGGAGCACAGTGCTCCCAACACTGGGGAGCACCGTGCTCCCAACACTGGTGGAGCACCGTGCTCCCAACACTGATGGCACCGTGCCCCCAACACTGGTGGAGCACAGTGCCCCCAACACTGGTGGAGCACAGTGCTCCCAACACTGGTGGAGCACCGTGCTCCCACACTGATGGAGCACCGTGCTCCAACATGGTGGAGCACAGTGCTCCCAACATTGGTGGAGCACAGTGCTCCCACACACTGATGGAGCACCGTGCTCCCAACACTGATGGAGCACAGTGCTCCCAACACTGGTAGAGCACAGTGCTCCCAACACTGGTGGAGCACAGACCCCCAACACTGGTGGAGCACAGTGCTCCCAACACTGATGGAGCACAGTGCCCCAACACTGATGGAGCACAGTGCCCCCAACACTGGTGGAGCACAGTGCTCCCAACACTGAGGAGCACAGTGCCCCCAACACTGGTGGAGCACCGTGCCTCCCAACACTGGTGGAGCACAGTGCCCCCAACACTGGTGGAGCACAGTGCTCCCAAACACTGGATGGAGCACAGTGCCCCCAACACTGGTGGAACACGTGCTCCCAAACACTGATGGAGCACAGTGCCCCCAACACTGGTGGAGCACTGTGCTCAACACTGGTTTGGATGCACTTTTGGATGGTTTTGGAACATTTTTGGATGCAAAGAAAAGGAGATAACATCTAGGTCAGAAGAGCTGTAGAAGAATCAAAAGTAGTAGATAAATTGTTGGCCTCGTGGAAGGTCTTACAACCAAAGAGAATGTGTGCGACTACAGGAGAATAGGCAGATATGTAAAAGGGAAAGATCGACCCTTTGAGGATCACCCTAAACGGTGCCAAACAGATGGAAGAAGTACTAAGGAATGCCAGAAAATTACAAAGCGTTGAGGATGGGAAAGGGTGGTCGTTAGACGAGATCTTTCAAAAGAAGATAGAGAGAAGCTAAACTGAACCTTGCCGAGGCAAAACGTTTAAATGAGAGCAGGAATGAAGAAGAAAATCAATTCTTTTTTCTACAAAGTGATAGGGTAGGCAGACCAGTAAAGTGGTACATAAAAGCAAACCAACAAAATCATTAGAGAAAGGGGGAGTGAAAAATAAGAAGATGGGGAACAAGTTCCTGAAGATTGCATACACCAACATAGATGGAGTAAGGTCAAAGATACTGGAGTTAAGTGATATAATACAGCTGCAGACACCCAACATTGTTGCACTCACGGAGACAAAACTTGAAGATGTTATTTTAAATGAGGTCATATTCCCAGGGGCTACTCAATTTGGAGACGGGACAGAAAAATTAGGAAAGGCGGGTGGCGTTGCTGTGCTGTGGTGAAAGAACACCTAAAGGTGAACGAAATAGTGACTACCAATCCACAAGAAGTTGACATAATAGCACTAGAGATCTGCCATGAGGATGATAAACTAGTGATCATAAATGCATATATAGTCCACCGCTAAGCAGCACATGGTCAAAGGAGGAGCTAGATAGTAACGAGAAGGTCTTATAACGATAATGAGAGAGATCATAGCGAGAGCGGATAACGATAGTTTCACGACTGTTGATAGTCGGCGACCTTCAACTTGAAATCCATAGACTGGGAAGCATAGAAGCTAAAACAGAAGATTTCTGGACCTGTAAATTTGTAGACCTCATCCTGGAAACATTCTTGTATCATCAACATGTTAAACAAGCTACGAGGATGAGGGAAGGTGACGTTCCCTCCATGCTAGATTTGATATTTACCAGGAAGGAGGAAGAAATATTTGACATTCAGTACCTTCCTCCCTTGGGTAAAAGTGACCATGTCCTTTTTGAGGATAAAGTATGCAATGCGTTATAATCTGGAAGAAAATATGATGGTCGATGCAATTGAAAACCTGACTTTAGGAGAGGACATTATGGCAACCTTAGAAAATTTTTTAGGGAGTATAATTGGACAGACTTGTTGCTAGGGGAATGAATGAGATGTATGTCAAGTTTTGTGAAATATATGATAAAGGCACAAAAAATTTATACCAAACAGAGAAGCAGAACTAGGAACCAGGATTGGTTCGACAGAAAGTGCGAGAGGGCCAGAGACCAAAAGACACAAAATGGAATCAATACAGGAAGAGGCCAAACCCCCAATCATACCAGCGATACAAAGATGCGAGAACAACTACACGGCAGTGAGGAGAGAGCAGAAAGAAATTTTGAAAAAGGGATTGCAGACAAATGTAAAACAGAACCAGGTCTATTCTGTAAATTCATAAACAACAAATTGCAGGTAAAGGATAATATTCAGAGTTGAAATGGGAAATAGATTCACAGAAAATGAAAAGGAAATGTGTGAAACATTAAACGAAAGTTCCAAAGTGTGTTTGTACAAAATGAAATCTTCAGGAACCGATACAATAAGAATTCAGAGAACAACATAGAGCACATAGAGGTGTCTAGAGACGAAGTGGAAAAAATGCTCAAAGAGCAAATAAATAAGAACAAAGCAGTTGGTCCAGATGGAGTTTCACCATGGTTCTGAGAGAATGTGCACCTGAGCTCAGCATCCCTCTTCAACTGATCTTTCAGGCATCCCTGTTTACAGGAGTGGTAGCTGATGTGTGGAAAAAAGGCTAACATAGTTCCAATTTACAAGAGTGGAAGCAGGGAAGACCCCCTTAATTATAGACCGGTATCATTGACAAGTGTAATAGTCAAAATATTGGAAAAATAATTAAAACTAAATGGGTAGCACACCTGGAGAGAAATGATATAAAATATCAGACAGACAGTATGGTTTTCGATCTGGTAATTCCTGTGGTATCGAATTTACTCATTTTTTATGATCGAGCAACAGAGATATTACAGGAAAGAGATGGTTGGGTGACTGCATCT
>WNGS01010005.1:51377-61522 GCA_020271785.1 Procambarus virginalis | reverse complement strand
ACACTGGTGGAGCACCGTGCCCCAACACTGGTGGAGCACAGTGCTCCCACACTGGTGGAGCACAGTGCTCCCAACACTGGTGGAGCACCGTGCCCCAACACTGGTGGAGCACAGTGCTCCCAACACTGGTGGAGCACCGTGCCCCAACACTGGTGGAGCACAGTGCTCCAACACTGGTGGAGCACAGTGCCCCAACACTGGTGGAGCACCGTGCTCCCAACACTGCCACTGGTGGAGCACCGTGCCCCAACACTGGTGGAGCACAGTGCTCCCAACACTGATGGAGCACAGTGCTCCAACACTGGTGGAGCACCGTGCCCCAACACTGGTGGAGCACAGTGCTCCCAACACTGGTGGAGCACAGTGCCCCAACACTGGTGGAGCACCGTGCCCCAACACTGATGGAGCACGTGCCCAACACTGGTGGAGCACAGTGCTCCCAACACTGGTGGAGCACCGTGCCCCAACACTGGTGGAGCACCGTGCCCCAACACTGATGGAGCACAGTGCCCCAACACTGATGGAGCACAGTGCTCCCAACACTGGTGGAGCACGTGCTCCCAACACTGGTGGAGCACCGTGCTCCCAACACTGGTGGAGCACCGTGCCCCAACACTGATGGAGCACAGTGCTCCCAACACTGGTGGAGCACCGTGCCCCAACACTGGTGGAGCACCGTGCCCCAACACTGGTGGAGCACCGTGCTCCCAACACTGGTGGAGCACGTGCCCCAACACTGGTGGAGCACAGTGCTCCCAACACTGGTGGAGCACCGTGCCCTAACACTGGTGGAGCACAGTGCTCCCAACTCGCCCACCTACACCACCACCGCCACGCCAACCACTCAAACATCAGTACTGGATATGTTGGCTTGCGGGCCGCTCCAAGCAACAAGCCTGGCCTCGGGGAGTAGAACAACTCCCGAAACCTTCTCCAGGTAACACTCAGGCATAGTACATGACATTTACAGAGCCTCGTATGTAGCACTCGTCACACACCGTCACACACCCGCACACTATCCACCCACAAACGTAGTACAAACCTTCCCATATCTACACCTTAATGCAAAATAACATCAGCCATCCCCCCCCCCCCCTCCATCACCGCTCAAAACTCCGTCTCTTGTAACCACGTAAAAAAAACACCGCCACCCACACACACATCCCACCACAAGTCCCGGCCACCCACACACACCTTCCCACCGCAAGTCCCGTCCACCACACACACCCTTCCCACCGCAAGTCCCGTCCACCCACACCACACCTTCCCACCGCAAGCCCCGGCCACCCACACAAATTCATTCCCATTGATGTAGGTCAATGTCAAGAGTATACCAATTATGAGCAGTATTGGCATTTTTAGTCCATTTTTCATAATTGTGTTTGTGTTTAACAATGGGGTCCGGGACACCTTAAACTACGGTGGCCAGTGGTGTAGTCGCCGGACACCACGGTGACCAGTGGTGTAGTCGCCGGACACCACGGTGACCAGTGGTGTGGTCGCCGGACACCATGGTGACCAGTGGTGTGGTCGCCGGACACCACGTGACCAGTGGTGTAGTCGCCGGACCCCACGGTGACAGTGGTGTAGTCGCCGGACACCATGGTGACCAGTGGTGTAGTCGCCGGACACCACGGTGGCCAGTGGTGTAGTCGCCGGACACCACGGGTGGCAGTGGTGTAGTCGCCGGACACCATGGTGACCCGTGGTGTAGTCGCCGGACACCATGGTGACCAGTGGTGTAGTCGCCGGACACCACGGTGACCAGTGGTGTAGTCGCCGGACACCAATGGTGACCAGTGGTGTAGTCGCCGGACACCACGGTGACCAGTGGTGTAGTCGCCGGACACCATGGTGACAGTGGTGTAGTCGCCGGACACCATGGTGACCAGTGGTGTAGTCGCCGGAACCACGGTGACCATGGTGTAGTCGCCAGACACCACGGTGGCCAGTGGTGTAGTCGCCGGACACCATGGTGACCAGTGGTGTTGTCGCCGGACACCACAGTGACCGGTGGTGTAGTCGCCGGACACCACAGTGACCGGTGGTGTAGTCGCCGGACACCATGGTGACAGTGGTGTAGTCGCCGGACACCACGGTGACCAGTGGTGTAGTCGCCGGACACCACGGTGACCAGTGGTGTAGTCGCCGGACACCATGGTGACAGTGGTTTAGTCGCCGGACACCACGGTGACCAGTGGTTGTAGTCGCCGGACACCACGGTGACCAGTGGTGTAGTCGCCGGACACCACGGTGGCCAGTGGTGTAGTCGCCGGACACCATGGTGACCAGTGGTGTAGTCGCCGGACACCATGGTGACCAGTGGTGTAGTCGCCGGACACCATGGTGACCAGTGGTGTAGTCGCCGGACACCACGGTGACCAGTGGTGTTGTATCGCCGGACACCACGGTGACCAGTGGTGTAGTCGCCGGACACATGGTGGCCAGTGGTGTAGTCGCCGGACACATGGTGGCCAGTGGTGTAGTCGCCGGACACCATGGTGACCAGTGTGTAGTCGCCGGACACCACGGTGGCCAGTGGTGTAGTCGCCGGACACCATGGTGACCAGTGGTGTTGTCGCCGGACACCACAGTGACCGGTGGTGTAGTCGCCGGACCCACAGTGACCGGTGGTGTAGTCGCCGGACACCACGGTTGACCAGTGGTGTAGTCGCCGGACACCACGGTGACCAGTGGTGTAGTCGCCGGACACCATGGTGGCCAGTGGTGTAGTCGCCGGACACCATGGTGACCAGTGGTGTAGTCGCCGGACACCATGGTGGCCAGTGGTGGTAGTCGCGGACACCTCCAACCTCACCATTGTCCTCAGTTATAGTATACCACAGACGTGGCCATACATCTATACACTGGTTGATTGTTGAAGCTTACGCCACCCAAGAGGTGGCACGGGCATGAATAGCCGTAATATACAGTGGTAACTGGTACATCTTCTATAAAAATAAAAATGTAAAAAGGATGAGGGGACGGGGGAGGAGGGAATGGTGGGGAGGACTGGGGCACAGGGAAGGTTGCTGTGGCTCAGCAACGCACATGCGTTGTTGAGCCACAGCAACTCGTGGCCTGGTACTGCTAGTGTGTGTGGTATATATATTATATATATATTATATATATATATATATATATATATATATATATATATCTATATATGTATATATTGAGAATAACCACATGTGAAAAATAGAAAATGCTTAACGCGTTTTCGGCTACTTCGCCTCATCAGAGCAAAGTAGAATGAAGATCAACTTCATTCTGCTTTGATCTTTGATCTACTTTGATCATTCTACACTACTTTCAATCTTCATTCTACTTTGCTCTGATGAAGGCGAATTAGCCGAAAACGCGTTAAGCATTTTCTATTTTTCACATGTGGTTATTCTGCATACTTGGATCAGTGTTTTTGTGATCATTGCTGTATATGTATATATATATATAATATATATATATATATATATATATATATATATTATATATATATATATATATATATATATGCAATTGACGATCACAAAACACTGATCATTTTATGCGGAAAATCCACAGAGAAAAATGAAAGGAGGTGAACGTTTCGACTCGTTAGAGCCTTTGTCAACACCAGACCTGACAGACTGACAAGAGAAGGGAAGGGGGAGGATATATAGGCCGACACCTGACCAACCCAACCCTAGGGAAAGAATTAACCAGAGACAGGTATAGCTTAGCTTGGAATGGTCAAAGAGGATTAAGCGGTCAGAGAATAAGGATGAAAGATTAAAGAAAAGCCTCATGAGCACGCAATATATGAATATATAAATATAAAATTATAATGAGACATTGTAAGCCTCTCTAACAGTTAGAGTTTTTTCTTAAACTGTTGTTCAATATTATAACTTAAAAATGGATCAAGTTTGTCCATTCCAGTACTAACATTAAGAAGATTTGGACACTGACTGATTAGAGCAGACTCAATTAAATTAAATTCCGTTCCACGAAATCCCCACAATTGGTAATGCTTTTTGCACCATTCCAGTTAATATTGTGATCGCATAAATTCGTATGTAGATACAATGCATTAGACGTTTGGGCAGTTCAATACTATAAGCATGTTGTGACAACCGCAATTGTAAGGACTTTCCTGTTTGTCCAAGGTACACAGAATCACAATCATTGCAGGGAATTGAATACACGCAACCTGCTGTATCAGGGGAGTTTTTTATTAAATTGGATTTGATCGTACTATTAGTGAACACCAAATTTATATTAAGTTTCTTAAAAATCAAAGACAATTTTTCAAGTCCACTCGCATAAGGTACAGCCAATGAGTTAATAATTTCTGGTTTCGCCTTAGGGATGTGATTATAAAACGTACGCTTGGCTTGTTTAAACGAGAAATCCAAAAACCTCTTAGGATATTGTAAACTCTTCCCGATTTCATATATTTTAGCAATCTCTTCATCAAAAAACTCAGGGCTGCATACCCTCAAAGCTCGTAGAAACATTCCTGAAAATACTGCCTGTTTAACTTTACTATGATGATTCGAATAAAAATGAACATACGACCCCACGTTGGTATGTATTTTTCTCTGTGGATTTTTCGCATATATATATATATATTTATATATATATATATATATAATATTATATATTATATATATATATATATATATATATATATGTGTGTGTGTGTGTGTGTGTGTGTGTGTAAATCACGAAAATTAACACGTGATGACAAATGTGACGGTGTCAGACCACGAGGGAAGAATTGAAACAGGAATTTCCTTAAGTAGTTTCATATTTAATAATACATCTTCAAAAGGATGGATCCATCCTTCTGTCAAGGCGTCATTCCTTTCCAAGGCGTGACGCCTTGATGACATAACTGAGAGAGATGAGCGCTGGTGGTGTCTAAGGCCGCCTTGCGATCTCTCCCGGCCACAACGGTGTCCCCAGCGCGCCCCGTTCTCACACTCGGTCACTCCGTAAAACAATGCTGTTGTTTTGTCATAACCAGAAACCTTCGAAGCCAAGCACACGACCCGACTTATCTTGGCCAATTTTCCGAAATCGTCCTTATCACGGTGCTTTAATTACTTGTCATTTGTGGCGGCCAAGAACCAGCTGTGCGTTCATTGTATTCATCCAGTCCGTCCTCCTAAGGTTCCCCAAACGTTCAGAAAACGGCCGATGTAAAGTGTCGTCTCCTAACCTACCAGAGGACCCAAAACAGAAAACGGGACAGTAGGTCACTTTCGCCAGCCGCTTCCATTTTTAATGCGACGATTTTGGGCCGTATGTAACGCATAGGAGCGATAAGCGACGTTCCTTGTAAGAGGAGATGTTGGTCTGACATCTTGCCGGAGTAAGTAGCGCGGTGCTTGGCTCCCCCCCCCCCCCTGGGGATGAAGGAATGAGTAGCCATCCCTCTGGTGGAGTTAAGAGAGGTGCCACGTTAACAGTGACAAGTGGAGGGCAGATTGGGCACGGCTTATCGGCAATGTCGGTGCTTTAATGTCTGTGTTGAGCGGCGCCGTGGCGGGCACGTCCCGACCTGAGGCTGGCTGCTGGACACGGGGAGCAGTGGTGTGGGTGACGGGAGAGGTTGTGTGGGAGGCCTGGTCTGTGTGGGAGACCTGGTCTGTGTGGGAGGCCTGGTCTGTGTGGGAGGCCTGGTCTGTGGGGAGGCCTGGTCTGTGTGGGAGGCCTGGTCTGTGGGGGAGGCCTGGTCTGTGTGGGAGACCTGGTCTGTGTGGAGGCCTGGTCTGTGTGGGAGGCCTGGTCTGTGGGGGAGGCCTGGTCTGTGTGGGAGACCTGGTCTGTGTGGGAGGCCTGGTCTGTGTGGGAGGCCTGGTCTGTGTGGGAGCCCTGGTCTGTGTGGGAGGCCTGGTCTGTGTGGGAGACCTGGTCTGTGTGGGAGCCTGGTCTGTGTGGCAGCCCTGGTCTGTGTGGGAGCCTGGTCTGTGGGGGAGGCCTGGTCTGTGTGGGAGGCCTGGTCTGTGTGGGAGACCTGGTCTGTGTGGGAGGCCTGGTCTGTGGGGGAGACCTGGTCTGTGTGGGAGGCCTGGTCTGTGTGGGAGACCTGGTCTGTGTGGGAGGCCTGGTCTGTGTGGGAGGCCTGGTCTGTGTGGGAGCCCTGGTCTGTGTGGGAGGCCTGGTCTGTGGGGGAGACCTGGTCTGTGTGGGAGGCCTGGTCTGTGTGGGAGGCCTGGTCTGTGGGAGGCCTGGTCTGTGTGGGAGACCTGGTCTGTGGGGGAGGCCTGGTCTGTGTGGGAGACCTGGTCTGTGGGGGAGACCTGGTCTGTGGGGGAGGCCTGGTCTGTGTGGGAGGCCTGGTCTGTGTGGGAGGCCTGGTCTGTGGGGGAGGCCTGGTCTGTGTGGGAGACCTGGTCTGTGGGGGAGGCCTGGTCTGTATGGGAGGCCTGGTCTGTGTGGGTGGCCTCCATGCTGGTCTCCACCACAGTGACATGTTGGAGCCTTCTGTCTCCACCATGACAATGGTAACTCATAATCTCCTTTTTTCCCTTATTCTATGTTTATCCGGCAGTCCATCGTGAACCTGTACTTTATTATTGTTTCAGATTTAACTGTCCTCCTCCCCCTTACTTTCTGACGCTCACATGCTCTCACTCTCTCTTTCACGCTCAGTTACCGGCATTCTCACTCACACACTCACTCATCCCTCCCTATTCTCTCTTTCTCTGTCTTTTTTCCCCAATTTGTTCAACTGAACCTTGAGAGCATGCTCACATCCTGCAGCATTTATGCTCCCGAGTCATCAGATCTGTATTGGCTTTCTCATCAGCATTTTTACTGGTTCCGTCCTCCCTCAAGAAGTTGCCTTTTTTAGATTTTCAGAGGAGCACCCTCTTGAATTTGTCTTCAGGAGGTATTCCTTCTGAGATGTTTAANCACACACACACACACACACACACACACCACACACACACACACACACACACACACACACTTTCTGACTGATAGAAAAATGAGGGCTGTGATCAGAGGCAATGTATCGGACTGAAGAAATGTCACAAGTGGAGTACCACAGGGTTCAGTTCTTGCACCAGTGATGTTTATTGTCTACATAAATGATCTACCAGTTGGTATGCAGAATTATATGAACATGTTTGCTGATGATGCTAAGATAATAGGAAGGATAAGAAATTTAGATGATTGTCATGCCCTTCAAGAAGACCTGGATAAAATAAGTATATGGAGCACCACTTGGCAAATGGAATTTAATGTTAATAAATGTCATGTTATGGAATGTGGAATAGGAGAACATAGACCCCACACAACCTATATATTATGTGAGAAATCTTTAAAGAACTCTGATAAAGAAAGAGATCTAGGGGTGGTTCTAGATAGAAAACTATCACCTAAAGACCACATAAAGAATATTGTGCAAGGAGCCTATGCTATGCTTTCTAACTTCAGAATTGCTTTTAAATACATGGATGGGGATATACTAAAGAAATTGTTCATGACGTTTGTTAGGCCAAAGCTAGAATATGCAGCTGTTGTTTGGTGCCCATATCTTAAGAAGCACATCAACAAACTGGAAAAGGTGCAAAGACATGCTACTAAGTGGCTCCCAGAACTGAAGGGTAAGAGCTACGAGGAAAGGTTAGAAGCATTAAATATGCCAAAAACTAGAAGACAGAAGAAAAAGAGGTGATATGATCACTACATACAAAATAGTAACAGGAATTGATAAAATCGACAGGAAAGATTTCCTGAGACCTGGAACTTCAAGAACAAGAGGTCATAGATATAAACTGGCTAAACACAGATGCCGAAGAAATATAAGAAAATTCACTTTCGCAAACAGAGTGGTAGACGGTTGGAACAAGTTGGGGGAGAAGGTGGTGGAGGCCAAGACCGTCAGTAGTTTCAAAGCGTTATATGACAAAGAGTGCTGGGAAGACGGGACACCACGAGCGTAGCTCTCATCCTGTAACTACACTTAGGTAATTACACTTAGGTAATTACTGGTGGAACACCGTGCTCCCAACACTGGTGGAACACCGTGCTCCCAACACTGGTGGAGCACAGTGCTCCCAACACTGGTGGAACACCGTGCTCCCAACACTGGTGGAGCACAGTGCTCCCAACACTGATGGAGCACAGTGCTCCTAACACTGATGGAGCACAGTGCCCCCAACACTGGTGGAGCACAGTGCTCCCAACACTGATGGAGCACAGTGCCCCCAACACTGGTGGAGCACCGTGCTCCCAACACTGGTGGAACACCGTGCTCCCAACACTGGTGGAGCACAGTGCTCCCAACACTGGTGGAGCACAGTGCTCCCAACACTGGTGGAACACCGTGCTCCCAACACTGGTGGAGCACAGTGCTCCCAACACTGATGGAGCACAGTGCTCCTAACACTGATGGAGCACAGTGCCCCCAACACTGGTGGACCACAGTGCTCCCAACACTGGTGGAGCACCGTGCTCCCAACACTGGTGGAGCACAGTGCTCCCAACACTGGTGGAGCACAGTGCTCCCAACACTGATGGAGCACATTGCTCCCAACACTGGTGGAGCACCGTGCCCCAACACTGGTGGAGCACAGTGCTCCCAACACTGGTGGAGCACCGTGCCCCAACACTGGTGGAGCACCGTGCTCCCAACACTGATGGAGCACAGTGCTCCCAACACTGATGGAGCACCGTGCTCCCAACACTGGTGGAGCACCGTGCCCCAACACTGGTGGAGCACCGTGCCCCAACACTGGTGGAGCACCGTGCCCCAACACTGGTGGAGCACCGTGCCCCAACACTGGTGGAGCACCGTGCCCCATCACTGGTGGAGCACAGTGCTCCCAACACTGGTGGAGCACAGTGCTCCCAACACTGATGGAGCACCGTGCCCCAACACTGGTGGAGCACCGTGCCCCAACACTGGTGGAGCACCGTGCCCCAACACTGGTGGAGCACCGTGCCCCAACACTGGTGGAGCACCGTGCCCCAACACTGGTGGAGCACCGTGCCCCATCACTGGTGGAGCACAGTGCTCCCAACACTGATGGAGCACAGTGCTCCCAACACTGGTAGAGCACCGTGCCCCAACACTGGTGGAGCACAGTGCTCCCAACACTGGTGGAGCACAGTGCTCCCAACACTGGTGGAGCACCGTGCCCCAACACTGGTGGAGCACAGTGCTCCCAACACTGGTGGAGCACCGTGCCCCAACACTGGTGGAGAACCGTGCCCCAACACTGGTGGAGCACAGTGCTCCCAACACTGGTGGAGCACCGTGCCCCAACACTGGTGGAGCACCGTGCCCCAACACTGGTGGAGCACCGTGCCCCATCACTGGTGGAGCACAGTGCTCCCAACACTGATGGAGCACAGTGCTCCCAACACTGGTAGAGCACCGTGCCCCAACACTGGTGGAGCACAGTGCTCCCAACACTGGTGGAGCACAGTGCCCCCAACACTGGTGGAGCACAGTGCTCCCAACACTGATGGAGCACAGTGCTCCCAACACTGATGGAGCACAGTGCTCCCAACACTGGTGGAGCACAGTGCCCCCAACACTGGTGGAGCACAGTGCTCCCAACACTGATGGAGCACAGTGCTCCCAACACTGATGGAGCACAGTGCTCCCAACACTGATGGAGCACCGTGCTCCCAACACTGGTGGAGCACAGTGCTCCCAACACTGATGGAGCACCGTGCCCCAACACTGGTGGAGCACAGTGCTCCCAACACTGGTGGAGCACCGTGCCCCAACACTGGTGGAGCACAGTGCTCCCAACACTGGTGGAGCACCGTGCCCCAACACTGGTGGAGCACAGTGCTCCCAACACTGGTGGAGCACCGTGCCCCAACACTGGTGGAGCACAGTGCTCCCAACACTGGTGGAGCACCGTGCCCCAACACTGGTGGAGCACAGTGCTCCCAACTCGCCCACCTACACCACCAGCGCCACGCCAACCACTCAAACATCAGTACTGGATATGTTGGCTTGCGGGCCGCTCCAAGCAACAAGCCTGGTCTCGGGGAGTAGAACAACTCCCGAAACCTTCTCCAGGTAACACTCAGGCATAGTACATGACATTTACAGAGCCTCGTATGTAGCACTCGTCACACACCCGTCACACACCCGCACACTATCCACCCACAAACGTAGTACAAACCTT
>WNGS01010005.1:27458-47531 GCA_020271785.1 Procambarus virginalis | reverse complement strand
AACCATCCACAAATCCAACCATGGTCGGCGGGCCCCGCTGCCTCTCACACACTCTTAGGTATCAACTGTTGCAACGGAGGCACTCCTTGCGTGGCACCACCAGCGGTTGCTCCTGGCCTGACTCACTCCCATGGCACCGCCACTCGCACACAACACCCAGTAGCACAACATAATACTTGTAGAGCACCCATGTTGTTCCCGGTAATACTGTCCCTGGTGAGAAGAGTGTAATACTGAAGGGGTGTCGGGGCGACTGTTCAACACTGGAGGCCAGACGACGTGGCCGCCACCGTCGCTGTCGTAGACTGGGACATTGTCATCGGCGGGGCTGTCCTCCGTCGCCGCCACATCTGAACAGGAAATTATAAATTAGATTTACAGTAAGCGCCCCTGAGGTCAACAAGGCGCCCCTGAGGTCAACAAGAGCGCCCCTGAGGTCAACAAGGCGCCCCTGAGGTCAACAAGAGCGCCCCTGAGGTCAACAAGAGCGCCCCTGTGGTCAACAAGAGCGCCCCTGAGGTCAACAAGGCGCCCCTGAGGTCAACAAGAGCGCCCCTGAGGTCAACAAGGCGCCCCTGAGGTCAACAAGAGCGCCCCTGAGGTCAACAAGAGCGCCCTGTGGTCAACAAGGCGCCCCTGTGGTCAACAAGAGCGCCACTGTGGTCAACAAGAGCGCCCCTGAGGTCAACAAGAGCGCCCCTGTGGTCAACAAGAGCGCCCCTGTGGTCAACAAGAGCGCCCCTGTGGTCAACAAGAGCGCCCCTGTGGTCAACAAGAGCGCCACTGAGGTCAACAAGAGCGCCCCTGAGGTCAACAAGAGCGCCCCTGAGGTCAACAAGAGCGCCCCTGAGGTCAACAAGAGCGCCACTGAGGTCAACAAGAGCGCCCCTGTGGTCAACAAGAGCGCCCCTGTGGTCAACAAGAGCGCCCCTGTGGTCAACAAGAGCGCCCTGTGGTCAACAAGAGCGCCCCTGTGGTCAACAAGAGCGCCCCTGTGGTCAACAAGAGCGCCCCTGAGGTCAACAAGAGCGCCCCTGTGGTCAACAAGAGCGCCCCTGAGGTCAACAAGAGCGCCCCTGTGGTCAACAAGAGCGCCCCTGTGGTCAACAAGAGCGCCCCTGAGGTCAACAAGAGCGCCCCTGTGGTCAACAAGAGCGCCCCTGAGGTCAACAAGAGCGCCCTGAGGTCAACAAGAGCGCCCCTGAGGTCAACAAGAGCGCCCCTGAGGTCAACAAGAGCGCCCCTGAGGTCAACAAGAGCGCCCCTGTGGTCAACAAGAGCGCCCCTGAGGTCAACAAGAGCGCCCCTGAGGTCAACAAGAGCGCCCCTGAGGTCAACAAGAGCGCCCCTGAGGTCAACAAGAGCGCCCCTGAGGTCAACAAGAGCGCCCCTGAGGTCAACAAGAGCGCCCCTGAGGTCAACAAGAGCGCCCCTGAGGTCAACAAGAGCGCCCCTGAGGTCAACAAGAGCGCCCCTGAGGTCAACAAGAGCGCCCCTGAGGTCAACAAGAGCGCCCCTGAGGTCAACAAGAGCGCCCCTGAGGTCAACAAGAGCGCCCCTGAGGTCAACAAGAGCGCCCTGTGGTCAACAAGAGCGCCCCTGTGGTCAACAAGAGCGCCCCTGAGGTCAACAAGAGCGCCCCTGTGGTCAACAAGAGCGCCCCTGAGGTCAACAAGAGCGCCCCTGAGGTCAACAAGAGCGCCCCTGAGGTCAACAAGAGCGCCCCTGAGGTCAACAAGTGCGCCCCTGAGGTCAACAAGAGCGCCCCTGTGGTCAACAAGAGCGCCCCTGAGGTCAACAAGAGCGCCCCTGAGGTCAACAAGAGCGCCCCTGAGGTCAACAAGAGCGCCCCTGTGGTCAACAAGAGCGCCCCTGAGGTCAACAAGAGCGCCCCTGAGGTCAACAAGAGCGCCCCTGAGGTCAACAAGAGCGCCCCTGAGGTCAACAAGAGCGCCCCTGTGGTCAACAAGAGCGCCCCTGAGGTCAACAAGAGCGCCCCTGAGGTCAACAAGAGCGCCCCTGAGGTCAACAAGAGCGCCCCTGAGGTCAACAAGAGCGCCCCTGAGGTCAAAAAGAGCGCCCCTGAGGTCAACAAGAGCGCCCCTGAGGTCAAAAAGAGCGCCCCTGAGGTCAACAAGAGCGCCCCTGTGGTCAACAAGAGCGCCCCTGAGGTCAAAAAGAGCGCCCCTGAGGTCAACAAGAGCGCCCCTGAGGTCAACAAGAGCGCCCCTGAGGTCAACAAGAGCGCCCCTGAGGTCAACAAGAGCGCCCCTGAGGTCAACAAGAGCGCCCCTGTGGTCAACAAGAGCGCCCCTGAGGTCAAAAAGAGCGCCCCTGAGGTCAACAAGAGCGCCCCTGAGGTCAACAAGAGCGCCCTGAGGTCAACAAGAGCGCCCCTGAGGTCAACAAGAGCGCCCCTGAGGTCAACAAGAGCGCCCCTGAGGTCAACAAGAGCGCCATATGGCCTTAAGGCAAAACAAAATACTAGAGATTGGCAAAAAATACTTGAGTTTCTCTCAACTTAAGTGTGTCTGTCACACTTAGGCGTGACACCACAGTTAACCACGTGACACCACAGTTAACCACGTGACACCACAGTTAACCACGTGACACAGTTAACCACGTGACACAGTTAACCACGAGACACAGTTAATCACGTGACACACAGTTAACCACGTGACACCACAGTTAACCACGTGACACAGTTAACCACGTGACACCACAGTTAACCACGTGACACAGTTAACCACGTGACACCACAGTTAACCACGTGACACAGTTAACCACGTGACACAGTTAACCACGTGACACAGTTAACCACGTGACACCACAGTTAACCACGTGACACCACAGTTAACCACGTGACACTACAGTTAACCACGTGACACTACAGTTAACCACGTGACACAGTTAACCACGTGACACCACAGTTAACCACGTGACACAGTTAACCACGTGACACCACAGTTAACCACGTGACACTACAGTTAACCACGTGACACTACAGTTAACCACGTGACACCACAGTTAACCACGTGACACCACAGTTAACCACGTGACACAGTTAACCACAAGACACCACAGTTAACCACGTGACACCACAGTTAACCACGTGACACTACAGTTAACCACGTGACACTACAGTTAACCACGTGACACTACAGTTAACCACGTGACACCACAGTTAACCACGTGACACTACAGTTAACCACGTGACACCACAGTTAACCACGTGACACTACAGTTAACCACGTGACACTTCAGTTAACCACGTGACACTTCAGTTAACCACGTGACACCACAGTTAACCACGTGACACTACAGTTAACCACGTGACACTACAGTTAACCACGTGACACCACAGTTAACCACGTGACACCACAGTTAACCACGTGACACCACAGTTAACCACGTGACACCACAGCTAACCACGTGATACCACAGTTAACCACGTGACACTACAGTTAACCACGTGACACCACAGCTAACCCCGTGACACCACAGTTAACCACGGTACACCACAGTTAACCACGTGACACCACAGTTAACCACGTGACACCACAGCTAACCACGTGATACCACAGTTAACCACGTGACACCACAGTTAACCACGAGACACCACAGTTAACCACGTGACACAGTTAACCACGAGACACCACAGTTAACCACGTGACACAGTTAACCACGTGACACAGTTAACCACGAGACACCACAGTTAACCACGTGACACCACAGTTAACCATGTGACACCACAGTTAACCACGTGACACCACAGTTAACCACGAGACACCACAGTTAACCACGTGACACCACAGTTAACCACGTGACACCACAGTTAACCACGTGACACCACAGTTAACCACGTGACACCACAGTTAACCACGTGACACCACAGTTAACCACGAGACACCACAGTTAACCACGAGACACCACAGTTAACCACGAGACACCACATTTAACCACGTGACACAGTTAACCACGAGACACCACAGTTAACCACGAGACACCACAGTTAACCACGAGACACCACATTTAACCACGTGACACAGTTAACCACAAGACACCACAGTTAACCACGTGACACCACAGTTAACCACGTGACACTACAGTTAACCACGTGACACCACAGTTAACCACGAGACACCACAGTTAACCACAAGACACCACAGTTAACCACGTGACACCACAGTTAACCACGAGACACCACAGTTAACCACGAGACACCACAGTTAACCACGTGACACTACAGTTAACCACGAGACACCACAGTTAACCACGTGACACAGTTAACCACGAGACACCACAGTTAACCACAAGACACCACAGTTAACCACGAGACACCACAGTTAACCACGAGACACCACAGTTAACCACAAGACACCACAGTTAACCACAAGACACCACAGTTAACCACGAGACACCACAGTTAACCACAAGACACCACAGTTAACCACGAGACACCACAGTTAACCACGAGACACCACAGTTAACCACAAGACACCACAGTTAACCACGTGACACCACAGTTAACCACGTGACACCACAGTTAACCATGTGACACCACAGTTAACCACGTGACACTACAGTAAACCACGTGACACTACAGTTAACCACGTGACACAGTTAACCACGTGGGCATACATTTCACAACGACAGGGGAAGCTCCGATCATCATATGCAAATTGTGTGTTGATTTATGAAGCCAGAAATTATCATATCATTTCCAACTTTTGATGGGGAAATGGACGTTAATGGCGCGGGAATTGGGTCCCGGCGTAATTACCGCAGTTACAGCCCTTAACTGTAACTGTTACATGCGGTAGTGTTAGGGGGGAAACACCTGTTTAGGTAGGTTGTTGTTTCAGATTTAGCTATTCGAAACGAAGTGTCAATGTAATCACGGGCTATGGTGAGCCCGTAATTATGTAGGTGTTACGAGCTGCTCTAATTCCGCTGGTCCGAGGCCCTCGTTAATTAGGATGTTGGATTGGAAAACAGGTTGTCAGGCCAAGATTACGGTGTGGTGATTTTGCCAGGCTTCGGTAAGCCAGTGGCGGCGGGTGTATCCCAGTGTATTGCCTCAGTATTTTCACACCACTTTCAAGGAAAGTTTAGAAGTGGGAAGTACAGTGAGAGGTATGAAAGCAGGCGGGCTGTCCGCCTTGCTGACACGATGTGTGGGTGTTGGCAGCTAAGCTAATTAATAAGCTGGCTCCTCCCTCTTGTCAGGGAGATGTGAGTGTGTGAGAGGTTCTTCACATGTGTTTCGCCCATATTGGAGTCTATAGATGAATACTGAGTAGCAGTCATATGTACACACTCCGATGCTTCCACACAATGCTTCTTTTGTTCAAGGCTATTTATTTTTATTATTATTATATTGATTTATTCATACATTCACATATATATTTATATACATATACACATTTATATACATATACCCTACATACTATTTTTTTTAGTATGTGGCATATTTGGCATACTCAACAAATGATCTGATGTTCCCATCACTGAAATAAGAAGAACAGTTAAAAAAACGAAATGAAAAACTGTGAAAAAATAAGAATAAGCTATACTCACGAAATGATGCGGTATGGTAACCACACCAGCTCAATTCCAATGCAATGTCACACAAAATAATTAAATAAAAATGAAAATAAATCCAAATCTATGAAAATTCAATTTATCAATGCAGTCGGAAATATGAAATTGAATCGTAACATTAGTGTAGCGTGTGTTTGCTTTACGTGCAACAGATGGCGCTGTTTTGCAAATAAAGAATGTTTTTACCTGTCACAGGTGTGGCATGTATTATGTAGGTATATAAAAACCTGCTCGTATGCGAATGGTACGTTGTGTCAAAATTTCAAACCAATCGGTGAAGAACTTTCGGAAATCAGTGATTTTGAACAAACGAACATTTACATTTTTATTTATATAGATATATATATATAAGGTAAAATAACCACATATTAAAAATATATAATTTTTATTGCTGGGACACTTTCGACCCTTTCAGTCCTTTATCAGGAATAAATAGACAGAAGGTCAGTAGGGAACAATAGGCAGTAATGGGAAGCCGAGAAGGTGGCAGTCGCCCTAGGGCCAGATTCACGAAGCATTACGCAAGTACTTACTAGCCTGAACATCTTTCCTCAATCTTTGACGGCTTTGTTACATTTTAAACAGTTTACAAGCAAGAAAACTTCCCAATCACTGCTGTTATTGTTATAAACAGCCTCCTGGTCCTTCGGAACTCATTAACTGTTTAATAATTGTAAACAAAGCCGCCAAAGATTGAGAAAAGATGTACAGGCTCGTAAGTACTTGCGTAACTGCTTCGTGAATCTGGCCCCTGGACGCTAGCCGGACACATGGGAGCAATAGATGGCGATGTAAGAACAACACAGCAAATATGTATATGAAAAGATAAGCCTCGAAACCGTTTAAATATTCATCACCAAAAAGGCGTATTAGCACAGTAGACTGATTGTTAAACTGCTTGTAGAATGGACCGTATCTTAGGAAGAGATGGCTGGCCGCTACATCTTGGGTTAGACCTTAATAAGGTCTGCGTTAGATACTAAGAGGGTTGCAGGGGGGGGGGGGGAGGTTTACTGGATTGGATTTTAGGCAGAGTACAGTGGCTTAACAGATTATTTTGTTGGTCGTCGGTTAAGGGGGGAGAGTAAGGGGTGGGTTAAGGGGTGGGTGATGGGTGGGTTAAGGGGTGGGTTAAGGGGTGGGTAGCGGGGAACATACCGCCGGTGGTCGGGGGGGGGGGGGTGATGAAGGGTTACCTTTGATCTGACTACACGCTTCACCCTCCATCAAAAGCTTAATTTTTGTCGCGTTATGAATATTTCCCCAACACTGGTGGAGCACAGTGCTCCCAACACTGGTACAACACCGTGCTCCCAACACTGGTGGAGCACAGTGCTCCCAACACTGGTGGAGCACAGTGCTCCCAACACTGGTGGAACACCGTGCTCCCAACACTGATGGAGCACAGTGCTCCCAACACTGATGGAGCACCGTGCTCCCAACACTGGTGGAACACCGTGCTCCCAACACTGGTGGAGCACAGTGCCCCCAACACTGGTGGAGCACAGTGCTCCCAACACTGGTGAGCACCGTGCCCCCAACACTGGTGGAGCACCGTGCTCCCAACACTGGTGGAGCACAGTGCTCCCAACACTGGTGGAGCACCGTGCTCCCAACACTGGTGGAACACCGTGCTCCCAACACTGGTGGAGTACAGTGCCCCCAACACTGGTGGAGCACAGTGCTCCCAACACTGGTGGAGCACCGTGCTCCCAACACTGGTGGAGCACAGTGCTCCCAACACTGGTGGAGCACAGTGCCCCCAACACTGGTGGAGCACAGTGCCCCCAACACTGGTGGAGCACAGTGCTCCCAACACTGGTGGAGCACAGTGCTCCCAACACTGGTGGAACACCGTGCTCCCAACACTGGTGGAGCACAGTGCTCCCAACACTGGTGGAGCACAGTGCTCCCAACACTGGTGGAACACCGTGCTCCCAACACTGGTGGAGCACAGTGCTCCCAACACTGGTGGAGCACAGTGCTCCCAACACTGGTGGAGCACAGTGCCCCCAACACTGGTGGAGCACAGTGCTCCCAACACTGGTGGAGCACCGTGCTCCCAACACTGGTGGAGCACAGTGCTCCCAACACTGGTGGAGCACAGTGCCCCCAACACTGGTGGAGCACAGTGCTCCCAACACTGATGGAGCACAGTGCTCCCAACACTGATGGAGCACAGTGCCCCCAACACTGGTGGAGCACAGTGTTTTCAACACTGGTGGAGCACAGTGCTCCCAACACTGGTGGAACACCGTGCTCCCAACACTGGTGGAGCACAGTGCTCCCAACACTGGTGGAGCACAGTGCTTCCAACACTGGTGGAGCACAGTGCCCCAACACTGGTGGAGCACAGTGCTCCCAACACTGATGGAGCACAGTGCTCCCAAACACTGATGGAGCACAGTGCTCCCAACACTGGTGGAGCACAGTGCTCTCAACACTGGTGGAACACCGTGCTCCCAACACTGGTGGAGCACAGTGCTCCCCACTGGTGGAGCACCGTGCTCCCACACTGATGGAGCACAGTGCTCCCAACACTGATGGAGCACCGTGCTCCCAACACTGGTGGAGCACAGTGCTCCCACACTGATGGAGCACCGTGCTCCCAACACTGGTGGAGCACAGTGCTCCCAACACTGGTAGAGCACAGTGCTCCCAACACTGGTGGAGCACAGTGCCCCCAACACTGGTGGAGCACAGTGCTCCCAACACTGATGGAGCACAGTGCTCCAACACTGATGGAGCACAGTGCCCCCAACACTGGTGGAGCACAGTGCTCCCAACACTGGTGGAGCACAGTGCCCCCAACACTGGTGGAGCACCGTGCTCCCAACACTGGTGGAGCACAGTGCCCCCAACACTGGTGGAGCACAGTGCTCCCAACACTGGTGGAGCACAGTGCCCCAACACTGGTGGAACACCGTGCTCCCAACACTGGTGGAGCACAGTGCCCCAACACTGGTGGAGCACAGTGCTCCCAACACTGGTGGAGCACCGTGCTCCAACACTGGTGGAGCACCGTGCTCCCAACACTGGTGGAGCACAGTGCTCCCAACACTGGTGGAACACCGTGCTCCCAACACTGGTGGAGCACAGTGCTCCAACACTGGTGGAGCACAGTGCTCCCAACACTGGTGGAGCACAGTGCCCCAACACTGGTGGAGCACAGTGCTCCCAACACTGGTGGAGCACAGTGCTCCCAACACTGATGGAGCACAGTGCCCCCAACACTGGTGGAACACCGTGCTCCCAACACTGATGGAGCACAGTGCCCCAACACTGGTGGAGCACAGTGCTCCCAACACTGGTGGAGCACCGTGCTCCCAACACTGGTGGAGCACCGTGCTCCCAACACTGGTGGAGCACAGTGCTCCCAACACTGGTGGAACACCGTGCTCCCAACACTGGTGGAGCACAGTGCTCCCAACACTGGTGGAGCACAGTGCTCCCAACACTGATGGAGCACGTGCCCCCAACACTGGTGGAGCACAGTGCTCCCAACACTGGTGGAGCACCGTGCTCCCAACACTGGTGGAGCACAGTGCTCCCAACACTGGTGGAGCACAGTGCTCCCAACACTGGTGGAGCACATTGCTCCCAACACTGGTGGAGCACCGTGCCCCAACACTGGTGGAGCACAGTGCTCCCAACACTGGTGGAGCACCGTGCCCCAACACTGGTGGAGCACCGTGCTCCCAACACTGGTGGAGCACAGTGCTCCCAACACTGATGGAGCACCGTGCTCCCAACACTGGTGGAGCACCGTGCCCCAACACTGGTGGAGCACCGTGCCCCAACACTGGTGGAGCACCGTGCCCCAACACTGGTGGAGCACCGTGCCCCAACACTGGTGGAGCACCGTGCCCCACACTGGTGGAGCACAGTGCTCCCAACACTGATGGAGCACCGTGCCCCAACACTGGTGGAGCACCGTGCCCCAACACTGGTGGAGCACCGTGCCCCAACACTGGTGGAGCACCGTGCCCCAACACTGGTGGAGCACCGTGCCCCAACACTGGTGGAGCACAGTGCTCCCAACACTGTGGAGCACAGTGCTCCCAACACTGGTAGAGCACCGTGCCCCAACACTGGTGGAGCACAGTGCTCCCAACACTGGTGGAGCACAGTGCTCCCAACACTGGTGGAGCACCGTGCCCCAACACTGGTGGAGCACAGTGCTCCCAACACTGGTGGAGCACCGTGCCCCAACACTGGTGGAGCACCGTGCCCCAACACTGGTGGAGCACAGTGCTCCCAACACTGGTGGAGCACCGTGCCCCAACACTGGTGGAGCACCGTGCCCCAACACTGGTGGAGCACCGTGCCCCAACACTGGTGGAGCACAGTGCTCCCAACACTGATGGAGCACAGTGCTCCCAACACTGGTGGAGCACGTGCCCCAACACTGGTGGAGCACAGTGCTCCCAACACTGGTGGAGCACAGTGCCCCCAACACTGGTGGAGCACAGTGCTCCCAACACTGATGGAGCACAGTGCTCCCAACACTGGTGGAGCACAGTGCTCCCAACACTGATGGAGCACCGTGCTCCCAACACTGGTGGAGCACAGTGCTCCCAACACTGGTGGAGCACCGTGCCCCAACACTGGTGGAGCACAGTGCTCCCAACACTGGTGGAGCACCGTGCCCCAACACTGGTGGAGCACAGTGCTCCCAACACTGGTGGAGCACCGTGCCCCAACACTGGTGGAGCACAGTGCTCCCAACTCGCCCACCTACACCACCAGCGCCACGCCAACCACTCAACATCAGTACTGGATATGTTGGCTTGCGGGCCGCTCCAAGCAACAAGCCTGGTCTCGGGGAGTAGAACAACTCCCGAAACCTTCTCCAGGTAACACTCAGGCATAGTACATGACATTTACAGAGCCTCGTATGTAGCACTCGTCACACACCCGTCACACACCCGCCACTATCCACCCACAAACGTAGTACAAACCTTCCNGCTTAAAGAATCTACGGAAGAGCTTGTAGTGAGCCTTTGTCTTTGCATATTTAGTAAATCATTAGAGTCGAGCCAGAAACCTGGAGGGTTGCCAATGTGGTGCCAGTTTTGAATCAAGAAGTGAGATACATCATTTTGTGTCTAACTATCGTCTGTTGTGGGAAAATGGCTTGGATCGGTAACCGAAAAATGTATTCGTTTACATATTGAGAAAAGGAATAACTAAAGCACTCACAACATAGTGTTGACTGACAACAGTTGGTCTTGTACAGTTTGGTCTAGTTATGTGTTGTCATGAGGTGAGGTCGGCGAACATACTCCAGCAGTCTATGTTGTCTATGTTGTCTATGTTGTCTCCGTTTCATCACAACTAATCTGGGATTGATAAACAAATAATTGCCAATTGGTCACTGGCGAACATGACGAGAACACCTGGATATCGCCTGAGTATAAAATCCAACATAAATATTAACCAGCCCATTATAACAGGGATGACAAAGCTGTGACCAGTGAGGGGTACTCAGCCACTCTGGCTACTATCACTTGCTTAGTCAATTAAGTGGACTGGAAATATGGAAGTGGCTTGGATTGGAGGAGAGGGGGGGGGGCTAGTCGACGACCGGGCCGCAGGGACGCTAATCCCCGAAAATACCTCAAGGTAACCTCGAGGTAACGAGGTGCGTGGGTGAAGCACGTTAGCGAACACGCCTACAACATACAACAATAACAACAACATCTCTCCCACAGCTTTTGTTAACCCAGTGTGTATGTATATATATATATATATATATATATATATATATATATATATATATATATATATATATATATATATATATATATATATATATATGTCAGACCACGGAGGAAGAATTGAAACAGGAATTTCCTTAAGTACTTTCGTATATTAATACATCTTCAGAAGGACTGTATGCCTTCTGAAGATGTATTAATATACGAAACTACTTAATATAAATTTAAAAGAGAAAATACTACGTTATATATAATTTATATAATTCGCGGTAAACCAAATGTTTCATATCATCACATTACACGAGCCTTAAACCCGAGATGTTACACTTGATCTTACCTCGCAAGAACTTTAATATTCTGTCTACTGAGTAACCCGCCTGCCTGTCTATCCACACACAGTAACCTTCCTGCCTGTCTATCCCCACACAGTAACCTTCCTGCCTGTCTATCCACACACAGTAACCCTCCTGCCTGTCTATCCTCACACAGTAACCTTCCTGCCTGTCTATCCTCACACAGTAACCTTCCTGCCTGTCTATCCTCACACAGTAACCTTCCTGCCTGTCTATCCACACACAGTAACCCTCCTGCCTGTCTATCCACACACAGTAACCTTCCTGCCTGTCTATCCACACACAGTAACCTTCCTGCCTGTCTATCCTCACACAGTAACCTTCCTGCCTGTCTATCCACACACAGTAACCCTCCTGCCTGTCTATCCTCACACAGTAACCTTCCTGCCTGCCTATCCCCACACAGTAACCTTCCTGCCTGCCTATCCTCACACAGTAACCCTCCTGCCTGTCTATCCTCACACAGTAACCCTCCTGCCTGCCTATCCCCACACAGTAACCTTCCTGCCTGTCTATCCACACACAGTAACCCTCCTGCCTGTCTATCCTCACACAGTAACCTTCCTGCCTGTCTATCCTCACACAGTAACCTTCCTGCCTGTCTATCCACACACAGTAACCCTCCTGCCTGCCTATCCCCACACAGTAACCCTCCTGCCTGTCTATCCACACACAGTAACCCTCCTGCCTGCCTATCCCCACACAGTAACCTTCCTGCCTGTCTATCCACACACAGTAACCCTCCTGCCTGCCTATCCACACACAGTAACCTTCCTGCCTGCCTATCCTCACACAGTAACCCTCCTGCCTGCCTATCCACACACACAGTAACCCTCCTGCCTGCCTATCCACACACACAGTAACCCTCCTGCCTGTCTATCCACACACAGTAAAGTATATGCATATAAACCTCATTGTCAGTACCTGGTCACGCCTGTTGTTGGCCGTAATTCCCATCAACACCAACAACCTATCATTAGTAAGATAACTATCAACCTAACCTAAGCTAACCTAACCTAACCTATCATTAGTAAGGAAGGTCTCGTCAATATAGCCATACAATAGTTCACCTTGTTTTGGAGCCATAAATTTAACATGAAGGTTTGCCCATATTAGTGGCGAGGTAAGGAGCGGATGTGCGCCTCTTGGTTGATGATGCCATCAGTCACTGGTTGTTACCTGATCAACTGAGGACGGCGTCTCAGTAGATAAGACAACAGACGTTATACCTTATAAACAAAAATATTGGCTAGTTAGGTGAGGATGATGGAGGAGGTAGGTAGAGAGGCGCCTTGTTTGGTACACGTTTACAACACGTCCACAACACGTTCACAACACGTTCACAACACGTCCATAACACGTCCACAACACGTTCACAGCACGTTCACAACACGTTCACAAGAGCAGGTCTCGTCCCGCGTCTCCACTCCTGGCTGACGATTACTGGGTAAGTGTGACTATGGCCAAACGCCCAGGTGTGTAGCGTGACAGACCTGTAGAGAACACACAGCCAGCTGAACATCCACACTAGGGTGGCAGGTGTGTGTGTGTGTGTTGACTTGTGGGTGTAGGGGAGAGGGTGGCAGGTGTGTGTTGACCTGTGGGTGTAGGAAAGAGGAAGGCAGGTGTGTTGACCTGTGGGTGTAGGGGAGAGGGTGGCAGGTGTGTGTTGACTTGTGGGTGTAGGGGAGAGGAAGGCAGGTGTGTTGACCTGTGGGTGTAGGGGAGAGGAAGGCAGGTGTGTTGACCTGTGGGTATAGAGGAGAGGGTGGCAGGTGTGTGTTGACCTGTGGGTGTAGGGGAGAGGGTGGCAGGTGTGTGTGTGTGTGTTGACCTGTGGGTGTAGGGGAGAGGGTGGCAGGTGTGTGTGTGTGTGTTGACCTGTGGGTGTAGGGGAGAGGGTGGCAGGTGTGTGTTGACCTGTGGGTGTAGGGGAGAGGGTGGCAGGTGTGTGTTGACCTGTGGGTGTAGGGGAGAGGGTGGCAGGTGTGTGTTGACCTGTGGGTGTAGGGGAGAGGAAGGCAGGTGTGTTGACCTGTGGGTGTAGGGAAGAAGGTGGCTGGTGTGTGTTGACCTGTGGGTGTAGGGGAGAGGGTGGCAGGTGTGTGTTGACCTGTGGGTGTAGGAAAGAGGAAGGCAGGTGTGTTAACCTGTGGGTGTAGGGGAGAGGGTGGCAGGTGTGTGTTGACGTGTGGGTGTAGGGGAGAGGGTGGCAGGTGTGTGTTGACGTGTGGGTGTAGGGGAGAGGGTGGCAGATGTGTGTTGACGTGTGGGTGTAGAGGAGAGGAAGGCAGGTGTGTTGACCTGTGGGTGTAGGGGAGAGGAAGGCAGATGTGTTGACCTGTGGGTGTAGGGGAGAAGAAAGCAGGTGTGTTGACTTATGGGTGTTGGAGGGGAGGAAGGCAGGTGTGTTGACGTGTGGGTGTTGGAGGGGAGAGGAAGGCAGGTGTGTTGACGTGTGGGTGTATGAGAGAGGCAGCCATATTGACCTATAAGGGAAACTCTGGGTTACATGTTTTGCCTTCCCAGTCCGGGTATTGGGTACGGCGTCCCTCTACCCCTCTCCCCAGGACCTCCGCCAAGCACGCCAACCTTGTACCCTACCATTATTCTTTCCTCGTAACTATTACTGTCAAAATGCCCAGGGGTATAGGTACGGTGACTTAACATATAAGAGACGACGCTGTGTTTACATGTTATCATCAAATACTGATACACGAACGACTTGTGTGGGTGTGTGTCCACTTGGCCTCAAGCATAGTGGTATACACAGCCAGCTATACCCTCGCCCCATATACCCTCCGGAGTATGACGGAAAGATCTACTTCAGAGTGTCATGACAACTTTAATATAATGTTGGGCGGGGAGAACCATCTGCTTGTTCAAATGATCGTCGCCACGCCTGACTGGACCCAGCGTTAGTGAGCGGCCACGCAAGAAAACACTCGAATAATTAATTAATTGACGCGACACAGTTAATTTGGGACCCCCGTCTCCATAGCCGCGTAAAACAGTTACTGTAAATAGATTGTAAGACGGTTGATGTATTTATTTTACTGCCTAACAAATGACGTGCATGGTAATGAGTGACATGATACAAGTTATAATGTGTTGCTTACCTTACAGACGGTGAAGGTGGAAGGCTTTACTGTTGCTTCACATCCTCCAGCAGAGGAGACGAGGGGCGCGCTCAGGCGCCCACTGACAACACATTTTTGAACTTGTATGATTTGTTTTATATTTCCGGGCAGGAACCCCCTCTGTAACCTCACTCGTATTCCTTGATCATCTTCGCTCCTCTCACACTCCTAATTCTTTGAGTATTTCTCAACGCTCGTGGAGAGCGTACGTAGTCCTCCGTCAGTGGCGGGACACCCGTGACCTGACGTCCGTGTCATGGCGGAACATCCCCCAGAAACCCCGAGAGACACGTCCCGGGGAGCTTGGTAATTAAGGCTTAGGAAGGTGGCGCCGCTGGCAGAGACCTGGCCGTCAGTGGCCGGCACCAACAGCAGCCTCAGGCCCCCCGGTGTACTCGCCACGTCACCGGGCTACACTCACTCGTATTCTACACTATTTCAGTTAGGTTCTAGCCTAAGATCACATATTTGGGCTGACCTAAGCTGCGGTAACGACCTTGGACGATACGTTCACAGTCTGGCTGCCTGGAGGTCGTGATCATATTTGTGTCTGACGCACGTGTCGAAGCTCGCGCAGTTCCGTAACATCATTGTTATTGCCGTTGGGCTTGCGCTTGTCAGGCTGCGGGCGGCGCACGGGCGTGTCTGTGATGAGCGCACAGTGGGAGTTGGTGTCGGACTCCGCCCCGTCAGTGTGGCTAGAGAGGTGGTTAAGGCGAGGCTGGGTGAGAGGTGTGGCAGCGGCAGACTCGGCGTCGCCTTGGGCGTCGCCTCTCCTGCCGTGTTCCCTGCCGGAGCCGTCACCGTCGCCGCCTCCAGAGCTGAGCAGGCCGCCACACTCTCCTGGCTTCTCCGGCGACATCATGCCCAAGGCCGCCGCGATTTCGGGATTCGGCACGCATGGATTATCTCCTTGTAACACTTTTATCTTCTGAATCATTTCTTGTATTTCAAAGCGTAAAATACCCACAAAACACAACTTAATAAATGCTATGACACAGAAGCCCAGTATCATGAGCGTCTCTGCTGAATTCAGCAGCCACTTTTCCAGGTGCGGGGCGCAGCCCTTGGCGTGGTAGTCCTTGTCGTCTGCGTCCCCACAAGTCAAGTTACGCTCGTACGCACGCCCCGGCTGGTTCTCGGGGCGCGCGTGACTTTTGGAATGGTCTGAATTGGACTTGCCGCGCTGGTAGGGGTCCACGTGGCGCGCTGCCTGGTCTGCCTGCGGGTAGGTAAACTGGCGAGACCCAGATGTGGCGCCCTCGCTGTCGTTCTTGACGCAGCACGACGCCGGCAGCTTGATGTAGAGGTGCGGCTGACGGTTCTCCCACCACGTGGTGTTGTAGTCCCGAGGCCCCGCCACACCGCAACACTTGGCGGCCGTCTGGAGGGTGTCCCAGGCGTCCGTGACGTCTGCGTCCTTACCGTAGTGGCTGAGCAGAGTGGAGCGAGCATAGGGGCGCAGACCTTCCGTGAGGTGGGAGAAGCGGTAGAGCCACACCAGCCCCACCACAACGTCTCCCAGCAGCAGGAACAGCAAGAGCAGCCAGTAGATGTTGAGTAGTTTCTGCGAGAGTCTGAGCGCCCCTACGCACCCCAGCGCCTGCAAGACGCCCGCCTGCAGCAGCAGTGCCACGTAGCCGTAGAGAAGCGTAGGGTGGTAGGCAGGCAGCGCTGGCACCAGTGTCAGGTAGGGGTGCGATGCCACGCTCAAGGCCACGCCCACGAAGACGAACACTGACACGAGCAGGACGGCATTGCACGTGTAGATCCACAGTCGGTAGTAACGCATTGCCTTGCGTAGGAACATTACCGCGGCCATGCGAGGCCAGACGCTGGCCGCCCCAGGCGGAGGCAGCAGCGGTGGCGGACTGGGCGGAAGCCACAGTCGCACTCTGGCGGACCCCCGTGCCCGCCCGCTACCCCGTCCACGCCCTCAACAACCGTGTCAGAGTGGCACGTGCGACACCTGAGGCTGTGCCAACCTTACTGACGGGAGCGAGGAGTTGTAAGGAGGCGGCACCCTGCCTCCCCCCGCCTCCACCGTGACTGGCCACGGGTATATTTGGCGAGCCTTCGTCACGGAGCGCCACCACCTGTCACTTCGTCACGGAGCGCCACCACCTGTCACCTTGTCACGGAGCGCCACCACCTGTCACCTCGTCACGGAGCGCCACCACCTGTCACCTCGTCACGGAGCGCCACCACCTGTCACCTCGTCACGGAGCGCCACCACCTGTCACTTGTGGCCGCCGCCGCTCACGGCCTCCGGAGGGTCACCTGTGCCATGCTTTCCCGGGCCGTCCTACCTCTTGGGCAACTTTGGGCAGTTGCTGTCACGTTGCATAGTTACTGACCGTTGCAGGCTCTCACGCTCCACCACCTGCCACAGTTACATGTGGGTCCTCGTGTCGGGGCCCCAGAGCCTGCGCCAGGCAAGAGTGTGGGTAGAACACCTTCAGGAGAGATACAGGTCAGCAGGTTACTTGATACGCAAAGTGTGGGTTATGGTGGAGGCAACATCCGGGAAGACCAGCAGGGAGGGAAGAGTGGCCCATCAGTGACGCGTTACGGTGACCTCCAAGGTGGAGTGACTGTCCCTCCACTCTGGATGATTATATCAGCGTCACGACGTAGGTGGAGAGGTTGAATAATACTGGGTGTGTGCGTGGTGGGTGTGGCAAGAGGGTGTAGGGTGTAGGGGTCGGCCGTCAAGGGTCGCCAGGGCCGTGCAGACCTGCCTCGCGCCAACCATCCACAAATCCAACCATGGTCGGCGGGCCCCGCTGCCTCTCACACACTCTTAGGTATCAACTGTTGCAACGGAGGCACTCCTTGCGTGGCACCACCAGCGGTTGCTCCTGGCCTGACTCACTCCCATGGCACCGCCACTCGCACACAACACCCAGTAGCACAACATAATACTTGTAGAGCACCCATGTTGTTCCCGGTAATACTGTCCCTGGTGAGAAGAGTGTAATACTGAAGGGGTGTCGGGGCGACTGTTCAACACTGGAGGCCAGACGACGTGGCCGCCACCGTCGCTGTCGTAGACTGGGACGTTGTCATCGGCGGGGCTGTCCTCCGTCGCCGCCACATCTGAAACACGAAATTATAAATTAGATTTACAGTAAGCGCCCCTGAGGTCAACAAGAGCGCCCCTGAGGTGAACAAGAGCGCCCCTGAGGTCAACAAGGCGCCCCTGAGGTCAACAAGAGCGCCCCTGAGGTCAACAAGAGCGCCCCTGAGGTCAACAAGGCGCCCCTGAGGTCAACAAGGCGCCCCTGAGGTCAACAAGGCGCCCCTGAGGTCAACAAGAGCGCCCCTGAGGTCAACAAGAGCGCCCCTGAGGTCAACAAGAGCGCCCCTGAGGTCAACAAGGCGCCCCTGAGGTCAACAAGAGCGCCCCTGAGGTCAACAAGGCGCCCCTGAGGTCAACAAGGCGCCCCTGAGGTCAACAAGGCGCCCCTGTGGTCAACAAGAGCGCCCCTGAGGGAACAAGGCGCCCCTGAGGTCAACAAGAGCGCCCCTGAGGTCAACAAGAGCGCCCCTGAGGTCAACAAGAGCGCCCCTGAGGTCAACAAGAGCGCCCTGAGGTCAACAAGAGCGCCCCTGAGGTCAACAAGAGCGCCCCTGTGTCAACAAGAGCGCCCCTGTGTCAACAAGAGCGCCCCTGTGGTCACAAGAGCGCCCCTGTGGTCAACAAGAGCGCCCCTGTGGTCAACAAGAGCGCCCCTGAGGTCAACAAGAGCGCCCCTGTGGTCAACAAGAGCGCCCCTGAGGTCAACAAGAGCGCCCCTGAGGTCAACAAGAGCGCCCCTGAGGTCAACAAGAGCGCCCCTGAGGTCAACAAGAGCGCCCCTGAGGTCAACAAGAGCGCCCCTGAGTCAACAAGAGCGCCCCTGAGGTCAACAAGAGCGCCCCTGAGGTCAACAAGAGCGCCCCTGTGGTCAACAAGAGCGCCCTGAGGTCAACAAGAGCGCCCCTGAGGTCAACAGAGCGCCCCTGAGGTCAACAAGAGCGCCCCTGAGGTCAACAAGAGCGCCCCTGAGGTCAACAAGAGCGCCCCTGAGGTCAACAAGAGCGCCCCTGAGGTCAACAAGAGCGCCCTGAGGTCAACAAGAGCGCCCCTGAGGTCAACAAGAGCGCCCCTGAGGTCAACAAGAGCGCCCCTGTGGTCAACAAGAGCGCCCCTGAGGTCAACAAGAGCGCCCCTGAGGTCAACAAGAGCGCCCCTGAGTTCAACAAGAGCGCCCCTGAGGTCAACAAGAGCGCCCCTGAGGTCAACAAGAGCGCCCCTGAGTCAACAAGAGCGCCCCTGAGGTCAACAGAGGCCCCTGAGGTCAACAAGAGCGCCCCTGTGGTCAACAAGAGCGCCCCTGAGGTCAACAAGAGCGCCCCTGAGGTCAACAAGAGCGCCCCTGAGGTCAACAAGGCGCCCCTGATGTCAACAAGCGCCCCTGAGGTCAACAAGAGCGCCCCTGAGGTCAACAAGAGCGCCCCTGAGGTCAACAAGAGCGCCCCTGTGGTCAACAAGAGCGCCCCTGAGGTCAACAAGAGCGCCCCTGAGGTCAACAAGAGCGCCCCTGAGGTCAACAAGAGCGCCCCTGAGGTCAACAAGAGCGCCCCTGAGGTCAACAAGAGCGCCCCTGAGGTCAACAAGAGCGCCCCTGAGGTCAACAAGAGCGCCCCTGAGGTCAACAAGAGCGCCCCTGAGGTCAACAAGAGCGCCCCTGAGGTCAACAAGAGCGCCCCTGAGGTCAACAAGAGCGCCCCTGAGGTCAACAAGAGCGCCCCTGAGGTCACAAAGAGCGCCCCTGAGGTCAACAAGAGCGCCCCTGAGGTCAACAAGAGCGCCCCTGAGGTCAACAGAGCGCCCCTGAGGTCAACAAGAGCGCCCCTGAGGTCAACAAGAGCGCCCCTGAGGTCAACAGAGCGCCCCTGAGGTCAACAAGAGCGCCCCTGAGGTCAACAGAGCGCCCCTGAGGTCAACAAGAGCGCCCCTGAGGTCAACAAGAGCGCCCCTGAGGTCAACAAGAGCGCCCCTGAGGTCAACAAGAGCGCCCATATGGCCTTAAGGCAACAAAATACTAGAGATTGGCAAAAAATACTTGAGTTTCTCTCAACTTAAGTGTGTCTGTCACACTTAGGCGTGCCACCACAGTTAACCACGTGACACTACAGTTAACCACGTGACACCACAGTTAATCACGTGACACCACAGTTAACCACGTGACACTACAGTTAACCACGTGA
>WNGS01010005.1:23475-26458 GCA_020271785.1 Procambarus virginalis | reverse complement strand
CACCTGACTAGACGAAGAAAATATACCCCACTACACCTGACGGCAAAGAAAATATACCCCACTACACCTGACTAGACAAAGAAAATATACCCCACTACACCTGACTAGACGAAGAAAAATATACCCCACTACACCTGACTAGACAAAGAAAATATACCCCACTACACCTGACTAGACAAAGAAATATACCCCACTACACCTGACTAGACAAAGAAAATATACCCCACTACACCTGACTAGACAAAGAAAATATACCCCACTACACCTGACTAGACAAAGAAAATATACCCCACTACACCTGACTAGACGAAGAAAATATACCCCACTACACCTGACTAGACGAAGACCAAAACGGTTAAGCACCGGTGGAGGTGAGAAGATAAAGGAGATATCAACCGGGTATTCCTTCATACACAAATTTAATACCAAATCCTACCAATGATAAAATTAATCTAATTTGTATAATCCTGAACTGACATTAATATTATCTAATTTACTACTTTTTATAAATGAAAAAGTCATTTATAAAAAAGTAAATTTATAACTCCAAGCAACAGCCTGTTGGACCAAGCTCTCACAAGGCCAGCCTGGCTCCCGGGCCGGGCTCGGGGAGTAGAAGAACTCCCCACAACCCCGTCCAGTGAGGAAGTTACGCTAGCGGTGTTGTAGAGTTGCCAGCTGCTGGTGATACACAATGTTGCCAGCTGCTGGTGATACACAACGTTGCCAGCTGCTGGTGATACACAACGTTGCCAGCTGCTGGTGATACACAATGTTGCCAGCTGCTGGTGATACACAATGTTGCCAGCTGCTGGTGATACACAACGTTGCCAGCTGCTGGTGATACACAATGTTGCCAGCTACTGGTGATACACAACGTTGCCAGCTGCTAGTGATACACAATGTTGCCAGCTGCTAGTGATACACAACGTTGCCAGCTGCTAGTGATACACAACGTTGCCAGCTGCTAGTGATACACAACGTTGCCAGCTGCTAGTGATACACAACGTTGCCAGCTGCTGGTGATACACAATGTTGCCAGCTGCTAGTGATACACAATGTTGCCAGCTGCTGGTGATACACAACGTTGCCAGCTGCTGGTGATACACAATGTTGCCAGCTGCTAGTGATACACAATGTTGCCAGCTGCTGGTGATACACAACGTTGCCAGCTACTGGTGATACACAACGTTGCCAGCTGCTGGTGATACACAATGTTGCCAGCTGCTGGTGATACACAACGTTGCCAGCTGCTGGTGATACACAACGTTGCCAGCTGCTAGTGATACACAATGTTGCCAGCTGCTAGTGATACACAACGTTGCCAGCTGCTAGTGATACACAACGTTGCCAGCTGCTAGTGATACACAACGTTGCCAGCTGCTAGTGATACACAACGTTGCCAGCTGCTAGTGATACACAATGTTGCCAGCTGCTAGTGATACACAACGTTGCCAGCTGCTAGTGATACACAATGTTGCCAGCTGCTAGTGATACACAACGTTGCCAGCTGCTAGTGATACACAACGTTGCCAGCTGCTAGTGATACACAATGTTGCCAGCTGCTAGTGATACACAACGTTGCCAGCTTCTAGTGATACACAACGTTGCCAGCTGCTAGTGATACACAACGTTGCCAGCTGCTAGTGATACACAATGTTGCCAGCTGCTAGTGATACACAACGTTGCCAGCTGCTGGTGATACACAACGTTGCCAGCTGCTAGTGATACACAACGTTGCCAGCTACTGGTGATACACAACGTTGCCAGCTGCTAGTGATACACAACGTTGCCAGCTGCTGGTGATACACAACGTTGCCAGCTGCTGGTGATACACAACGTTGCCAGCTGCTAGTGATACACAACGTTGCCAGCTGCTAGTGATACACAACGTTGCCAGCTGCTGGTGATACACAACGTTGCCAGCTGCTAGTGATACACAACGTTGCCAGCTGCTGGTGATACACAACGTTGCCAGCTGCTGGTGATACACAACGTTGCCAGCTGCTGTGATACACAACGTTGCCAGCTGCTAGTGATACACAACGTTGCCAGCTGCTGGTGATACACAACGTTGCCAGCTGCTAGTGATACACAACGTTGCCAGCTGCTGGTGATACACAACGTTGCCAGCTGCTGGTGATACACAACGTTGCCAGCTGCTAGTGATACACAACGTTGCCAGCTGCTGGTGATACACAACGTTGCCAGCTGCTGGTGATACACAACGTTGCCAGCTGCTGGTGATACACAACGTTGCCAGCTGCTGGTGATACACAATGTTGCCAGCTGCTGGTGATACACAACGTTGCCAGCTGCTGGTGATACACAACGTTGCCAGCTGCTAGTGATACACAACGTTGCCAGCTGCTAGTGATACACAACGTTGCCAGCTGCTGGTGATACACAACGTTGCCAGCTGCTGGTGATACACAACGTTGCCAGCTGCTAGTGATACACAACGTTGCCAGCTGCTAGTGATACACAACGTTGCCAGCTACTGGTGATACACAACGTTGCCAGCTGCTAGTGATACACAACGTTGCCAGCTACTGGTGATACACAACGTTGCCAGCTGCTAGTGATACACAACGTTGCCAGCTGCTGGTGATACACAACGTTGCCAGCTGCTGGTGATACACAACGTTGCCAGCTGCTAGTGATACACAACGTTGCCAGCTGCTAGTGATACACAACGTTGCCAGCTGCTGGTGATACACAATGTTGCCAGCTGCTGGTGATACACAACGTTGCCAGCTGCTGGTGATACACAATGTTGCCAGCTACTGGTGATACACAACGTTGCCAGCTGCTAGTGATACACAACGTTGCCAGCTGCTGGTGATACACAACGTTGCCAGCTGCTGGTGATACACAACGTTGCCAGCTGCTAGTGATACACAATGTTGCCAGCTGCTGGTGATACACAATGTTGCCAGCTGCTAGTGATACACAACGTTGCCAGCTGCTAGTGATACACAAT
>WNGS01010005.1:13475-18475 GCA_020271785.1 Procambarus virginalis | reverse complement strand
CCCTTCACAGGACCACACCCAAGGACCCCGGCCACCACAGACCTGGTCGACCACCACCCTTCACAGAACCACACCCAAGGACCCCAGCCACCACAGACCTGGTCGACCACCACCCTTCACAGGACCACACCCAAGGACCCCAGCCACCACAGACCTGGTCGACCACCACCCTCCACAGGACCACACCCAAGGACCCCGGCCACCACAGACCTGGTCGACCACCACCCTCCACAGGACCACACCCAAGGACCCCGGCCACCACAGACCTGGTCGACCACCACCCTTCACAGGACCACACCCAAGGACCCCGGCCACCACAGACCTGGTCGACCACCACCCTTCACAGGACCACACCCAAGGACCCCAGCCACACAGACCTGGTCGACCACCACCCTCCACAGGACCACACGACCGACCAGTGCCATCAGTGTTATCAGTCATCTCGCTAATCACACACACACAGACAATTATTATCGCCGTTGACATCAAAGGAGCCTTTGATAATTCAAGGAATTGCAATTGGAGATGAGTTTGCATACATTAGGCTCAAGGAGCAACTTGAGTGGATTGAAGGTCACCTTGCAAGAAGGAAAGTCAAGCTTTGTCTGGAGGAATTACTCTCAAGCACAATGTGGTTCTTGGAACCCCCTCAAGGAGTACCTGTACCCGGGTTCGATCCTGGGCGCCGGCTAGAAACAATGGGCAGAGTTTCTTTCACCCTATGCCCCTGTTACCTAGCAGTAAAATAGGTACCTGGGTGTTAGTCAGCTGTCACGGGCTGCTTCCTGGGGGTGGAGGCCGGGTCGAGGACCGGGCCGCGGGGACACTAAAGCCCCGAAATCATCTCAAGATAACCTCAAGATACAATGCCCAACTGCCAATGGGTAGTTGAAGCTGCCCATTGTTTGACAGTTTGTTGCCTGGAGGTAGTTAGTGGGCCAAGCTTCTTCAGGGGTACGAGCGGCAGAGCGAACAACCCAGCGGGTTTTCTTCCTGTTGGGGAGTGTGTGGTCCCTGCTGCTATGGCGGTGTGTTCACTCACACCTTAGTCACATCTACATGTGACTAAGGCTCCCTCATAACTTCATCTCTGGTGGTGAGGTCAGTATCTTCCCAGGCTGCTTGGTGTTACTTGTCTACAACACTACTGTCACATGTTGACCTGTGGCTGTGTCAGTGTGAGGGGAGCCAGGTGTGTGTGTGTTACAATTGGAGCCAGGTGTGTGTGTGTGTTACAATTGGAGCCAGGTGTGTGTGTTACCAGGGAAACCAGGTGTGTGTGTGTGTGTTACCAGGGGAGCCAGGTGTGTGTTACAAGGGGAGCCAGGTGTGTGTGTGTGTGTGTTACCAGGGGAGCCAGGTGTGTGTTACAAAGAGAGCCAGGTGTGTGTGTTACAAGGGAGCCAGGTGTGTGTGTGTTACAGGGTGAGCCAGGTGTGCGTGTGTTACAAGGGGAGCCAGGTGTGTGTGTTACAAGGTGAGCCAGGTGTGTGTTACAAGGTGAGCCAGGTGTGTGTGTTACAAGGTGAGCCAGGTGTGTGTGTTACAAAGTGAGCCAGGTGTGTGTGTTACAAGGGGAGTCAGGTGTGTGTGTTACAAGGTGAGCCAGGTGTGTTACCAGGGGATCCAGGTGTGTTACAAGGTGAACCAGGTGTGTGTGTTACAAGGTGAGCCAGGTGAGTGTTACAAGGTGAGCCAGGTGTGTGTGTTACAAGGTGAGCCAGGTGAGTGTTACAAGGTGAGCCAGGTGTGTGTGTGTACCAGTGGAGCCAGGTGTGTGTTACCAGGGGCTCCAGGCGTGTGTGTGTTACAATGTGAGCCAGGTGTGTGTGTTACAAGGGGATTCAGGTGTGTGTGTTACAAGGTGAGCCAGGTGTGTGTTACCAGGGAAGCCAGGTGTGTGTGTGTTACCAGGGGAACCAGGTGTTTGTGTTACCATGGGAGCCAGGTGTGTGTTACCAGGGGAGCTAGGTGTGTGTTACCGGGGGAGCCAGGTGTGTGTGTTACCAGGGGAGTCAGGTATGTGTGTGTTACAAGGGGAGTCAGGTGTGTGTTACTAGGGGAGCCAGGTGTGTGTGTGTTACAAGGGGAGTCAGGTGTGTGTGTTACAAGGGGAGTCAGGTGTGTGTGTTACAAGGGGAGCCAGGTGTGTGTGTGTGTGTGTTACAAGGGGAGCCAGGTGTGTGTTACAAGGGGAGCCAGGTGTGTGTGTGTTACAAGAGGAGTCAGGTGTGTGTGTTACCAGGGGAGCCAGGTGTGTATGTGTGTGTGTGTGTTACCAAGGGAGCCAGGTGTGTGTTACCAGAGGAGCCAGGTGTGTGTGTGTTACAAGGGGAGTCAGGTGTGTGTGTGTTACAAGGGGAGTCAGGTGTGTGTGTTACAAGGGGAGCCAGGTGTGTGTTACCAGGGGAGCTAGGTGTGTGTTACCGGGGGAGCCAGGTGTGTGTGTTACCAGGGGAGTCAGGTATGTGCGTGTTACAAGGGGAGTCAGGTGTGTGTTACTAGGGGAGCCAGGTGTGTGTGTGTTACAAGGGGAGTCAGGTGTGTGGGTGTTACAAGGGGAGTCAGGTGTGTGTGTGTGTTACAAGGGGAGCCAGGTGTGTGTGTGTGTGTTACAAGGGGAGCCAGGTGTGTGTGTTACAAGGGGAGCCAGGTGTGTGTGTGTTACAAGAGGAGTCAGGTGTGTGTGTTACCAGGGGAGCCAGGTGTGTATGTGTGTGTGTGTGTGTTACCAAGGGAGCCAGGTGTGTGTTACCAGAGGAGCCAGGTGTGTGTGTGTTACAAGGGGAGTCAGGTGTGTGTGTGTTACAAGGGGAGTCAGGTGTGTGTGTGTGTTACAAGGGGAGCCAGGTGTGTGTGTGTGTTACAAGGGGAGCCAGGTGTGTGTGTTACAAGGGGAGCCAGGTGTGTGTGTTACAAGGGGAGCCAGGTGTGTGTGTGTTACAAGAGGAGTCAGGTGTGTGTTACCAGGGGAGCCAGGTGTGTATGTGTGTGTGTGTGTTACCAGGGGAGCCAGGTGTGTGTTACCAGAGGAGCCAGGTGTGTGTGTGTGTTACCAGAGGAGCCAGGTGTGTGTGTGTTACAAGGGGAGTCAGGTGTGTGTGTGTTACAAGGGGAGTCAGGTGTGTGTGTGTTACAAGGGAAGCCAGGTGTGTGTGTGTGTGTTACCAAGGGAGCCAGGTGTGTGTGTGTGTTACCAGAGGAGCCAGGTGTGTGTGTGTGTGTTACCAGAGGAGCCAGGTGTGTGTGTGTTTTACCAGAGGAGCCAGGTGTGTGTGTGTGTGTTACCAGAGGAGCCAGGTGTGTGTGTGTGTTACCAGAGGAGCCAGGTGTGTGTGTGTGTGTTACCAGAGGAGCCAGGTGTGTGTGTGTGTGTGTTACCAGAGGAGCCAGGTGTGTGTGTGTGTTACCAGAGGAGCCAGGTGTGTGTGTGTGTTACCAGAGGAGCCAGGTGTGTGTGTGTGTTACCAGAGGAGCCAGGTGTGTGTGTGTGTTACCAGAGGAGCCAGGTGTGTGTGTGTGTGTTACCAGAGGAGCCAGGTGTGTGTGTGTTACCAGAGGAGTCAGGTGTGTGTGTTACCAGAGGAGCCAGGTGTGTGTGTTACCAGGGGAGCCAGGTGTGTGTGTGTTACCAGAGGAGCCAGGTGTGTGTTACCAGAGGAGCCAGGTGTGTGTGTTACCAGAGGAGCCAGGTGTGTGTGTGTTACCAGAGGAGCCAGGTGTGTGTTACCACGGGAGCCAGGTGTGTGTGTTACCAGAGGAGGCAGGTGTGTGTGTGTACCAGAGGAGTCAGGTGTGTGTGTTACCAGAGGAGCCAGGTGTGTGTGTTACCAGGGGAGCCAGGTGTGTGTGTTACCAGAGGAGCCAGGTGTGTGTTACCAGAGGAGCCAGGTGTGTGTTACCAGAGGAGCCAGGTGTGTGTGTGTTACCAGAGGAGCCAGGTGTGTGTTACCACGGGAGCCAGGTGTGTGTGTTACCAGAGGAGCCAGGTGTGTGTGTGTTACCAGAGGAGCCAGGTGTGTGTGTTACCAGAGGAGCCAGGTGTGTGTGTTACCAGAGGAGCCAGGTGTGTGTGTGTTACCAGAGGAGCCAGTGTGTGTGTGTTACCAGAGGAGCCAGGTGTGTGTGTGTTACCAGAGGAGCCAGGTGTGTGTGTGTTACCAGAGGAGCCAGGTGTGTGTGTTACCAGAGGAGCCAGGTGTGTGTACATTAACGTGGGGTGAAAGCTAGGAGATTATAATAATAAATCACTCACACCTGACTGTCACCCAACAGTTCACTGTTGAAGGCCACGAAGCTGTTGATGTATGATCAACCTTTTGACATAATAATATTTAATATTTTTGCTTACAATTAAATGACAAAAGCCAGAGGTTCGTTGGGACGCAGAAGGCGCAAGAATCTACATACAAAATACAAAACGGGAAAGTATCATTTCAACATTTCTGGAGTAAACACATTACGGAGCCTGACAACTTATGCTCTAAAAATGGTTAACCTTTTGTGGAATGTAAAATATTCTCTCATTAGAGTCAGCCTGGCCCGGGGGGGGGGGGAGCGGGACCAGGAGCTGCTGCTCTGGGGAGGGGTGGGGGGGTGCTGGAGGTGGGGGGTGGGGTGCTGGAGGTGGGGGAGGTGGTGCTGGAGGTGGGAGGGGGTGCTGGAGGTGGGGGTGGGGTGCTGGAGGTGGTGGAGGGGGGTGCTGGAGGTGGGGGGGAGGGGGGTGCTGGAGGTGGGGGAGGGAGGTGCTGGAGGTTGGGGGGGGGGGGTGCTGGAGGTGGGGGTGGGGGTGCCTGGAGGTGGGGGAGGGGGGGTGCTGGAGGTGGGGGGAGGGGGTGCTGGAGGTGGGGGGAGGTGGGTGCTGGAGGTGGGGGGAGGGGGTGCTGGAGGTGGGGGAGGGGGTGCTTGGGAGGTGGGGGAGGGGGTGGCTAAAGGTGGGGGAGGGGGTGCTTGAGGAGGTGGGGGGGGGGGAGGGGTGTTGGGGGGTGAGTACCTCACAA
>WNGS01010004.1:87334-98854 GCA_020271785.1 Procambarus virginalis | reverse complement strand
CTGCAGGCTGGCTGGACTTGATAACCCTGTGGATGACCTGACAGACCTGAGCCCTGGAACAGGGAATGAGGGAAACCGGATCAACCCAAAGTATGTCTCCGGACACAGAACCCAAGGTGCGAAGGTAACGGCAAAGAGCCGCAACCAGACAAAACATGATGCACGCCCAGCCTGATCAACCAAGCATCAATAACCCATGGACCCCTCCGGAAGTCTGCTGTCTCATTCTCCGCCACAAAAGGAGACGACTGTAAACAAAAAGCCCCCCCAGAGCCAAAGGAGCAGAAACCTCTGAGCTGGAGAAGAGCATGAAGCTCCCTAACCCAACCCCCAGAAGCCAAAGACAACAAAAACAAAGCCTTTCTGAACCCATCCTGAACAGAAGGGGGCCACAACAAACCGAGGAGAAGAGAGAAAAGAGAGCACCTGGTTCAAAGACCAGGATGACTCACACAGTGCATGAGCAGGCCGGAGGTGAAAAAATACACAAGAGAGCTTGAGGAATGCCAGCTTGAGCTGCTCGCCAATGCTGAATGATAAGAAGCAACAGTACTTGGCATAACATACCGGTCCTGAAAAAGCCAAGAGAGACAGAACAAAACAATCTAATCAGAAATGAATGACAACCTACGAAGGGAAAGGAAATGGAGATAAGAACGCCAAGAAACTTCATACTGTTGCTGAGAGGAAGACCACAGGTAGAACACCATCAAAGAAGCCACCTAATCACCATACAAGTGGTGATACACTCGTGTCTAAAACACCAAACGTGAAGAGCGGAAGAGTTGGGCAAACCAGCAGGGTACCCTCACTAGCCTGACCTGCTGAAAGAGGCCGAGCTGCAGAAAAACTCTTAGGTTCGGACACCAAGCAAAGAAAGGTCCCTTTCAGGTCCAGCCTGAAACCAAGGCTAGGCCAGCCACCAAGGAGCCAGGAGAATCCCCCTCCCCTGAAAGGATTCGAGACGAGCCAGAACCTAAAGCAACAGCTGGATCGGGGAAAGGAGGTATAGGAACCCCCCACCTCAACCAATTCAGCTGAAAAGTGTCGACTGCGACTGCTTTACAGTCGGGGAAGAGCGCCACATACACTGGGAGGCGCCAAGATTGAGCTGACGGGAAGAGGTCCTCATCTGGGCACACGAACGTCCAGCAGAGCCAATGGAAGGATTTGGCATCGACCGTCCACTCAGTTTATAAGAGAACGAACCGAGACAGGCTGTCCGCAAGAATGTTTGACACCCTCCAGATGTGAACCGCACAGAGCTAAACCCCAAGAACTCGGCAGACAAGCCACTCGAAGCGATCAGCCTGAAGAGCCATGAACCGAAGCGACCCAAAGGTTCAGGCAATGAACTACTGGGGCGCAGTTTGAATGGAGCCAGATAACAGAGCCCAGTGTGATCCGAATCCGCCACAGCGAGAACCACACTGCTACGAACTCCTACACTAGGCTGTGAACTTGACAGAACAACAGACCACAATGACCCTGACCAGCCTGGTGAGCACTGGTCACAAAACCTAGCCAAGAGACGAGGCGTCCGTGAACACATCGAGCGAGGGAACAAGAAAGCACCATGGCACCGAACCCCGAAAAACCCGATTGGGATTGCTCCGAATGAACCAGAACAGCCTCCAAAGCCAAACCCAACCCAGAGGGAAAACCAACAAGGCGAAGTTCAGACTCCCGCACAGCTGCTCGAGCAACCGCCGAGTGACCCGAGACCCCGCCCCCCATCCCCAAGAACAGCTGAAGGTGGGACTGCAGCTCAAGCAACACTGCAGGAGGAATTAAGGGACACGAAAGATGACCAAGAATCCCAGACCAGGCACAGCCAAGTCTGAACCTGCAAAGGAACCAAATGGGACTTCCTCCAGTTCACCAGGAACCTGAACCCCGGCAAGCTGGGAAAGAACCCATTCCCTGGTGAGAAACACGCAGACTGGCTGGGATNCCCCCCTTTCACTGCTGGTGAAATTGCTGACCTGGAGAGCGTGCAGAGATCCTTTACTGCTAGAATCCACTCGGTAAAACATCTAAACTATTGGGACCGACTAAAGAGCCTAAATCCTGTATTCCCTTGAGGCAGGCGGGAGAGATACATAATAATTTACACGTGGAAAATTATTAGAGGGGCTGGTCCCCAACCTGCACACCAGAAATAACATCACATGAGACCAGAAGACATGGCAGGATTGTGCAGAATACCCCCGTTGAAAAGCAGAGGTGCAACTGGTACTCTGAGAGAGAACTCTATCACATCAGAGGCCCGAACTGTTCAACACGCTTCCACTACTCATAAGGGACATAACTGGCAAACCCCTCACAGTGTTCAAGAGAGAACTGGATAAGTACCTCCAAAGGATACCTGATCAACCAGGCTGTGACTCATACGTCACTGCGCGAGCAGTGCCGCGTCCAACAGCCTGGTTGATCAGTCCAGCACCAGGAGGCCTGTCCGATGACCGGGCCCGCTGGGACGATAAGCCCCGGAAGCACCTCAAGGTATCCTCAAGGTAAGGTAGGCCCTGAGTCCTGGTCTGGGGTCTGGCCCCAGGGTCTGGCCTGAGGCCTGATCTGAGGTCTGGCTCCGAGGTCTGGTGTGAGGTGTGGCATGAGATGTGGCATGAGGTGTTGCCTGAGGCCTGGTCAAGCCTGAAGCCTGGTCTAGCCTGAGGCCTGGTCTGGCCAGAGGCCTGGTCTAGCCTAAGGTCTGGTCTGGCCTGGCCTGAGGCCTGGTCTGGTCTGGCCTGGTCAGGCCTGGTCTGGCCCAAGGCCTGAAATGGCTTGAGGCCTGCCAGTATGGCTGCCACCTCCCTCCTCTACTGCTGACAGGCTACAACCTCCCCCCCTCTCCCCGCACCTGACTACCAGCGGCCGGCCACAACCCCCTCCCCCCTACCACCGGGGGCCCGACAAACGCCCTCCTCCTCCTCTCATTAGTTTGTTGAGAAATTATGTTATTTTGCTTGATTGGATTCAGTAATGCTCATATATGTAACATTTTTATACCAAATTATTTGTAAGTGATTGTTCTATCAATGTCATAGTAAATATGAAGAATTCATCATAAATAATTTTTTATGAATATTTATATCGAAACTGATACAGTTGGCTTATGGAAGCCCTGGCCATTACATCATATTTGTGGCCACCAATAATAGTCACATAGTTATGATTTTGATATGGAACTGTTCACCAATGATTATTCTATCATGTGTCATGTTCAAAATGATAAATACATATAGATTTTCTGTGATTTTTGTTTTGTTGATAGTGGATGTAGGGCTTCTGTTCGCATGTACATGAGGGACATCCTGGGCCGACGGGTAGAACAAATTCCGCGGTGGAACTAATCGGCATCGCCCCATATAGTTCGTTAAAGTGAGGACACACTGTATAATGTGTATATAGTGTAATAACAGCACAAACAGTATGCAAACACCACATGAGACCAGAAGGCATGACAGGATGTGCAGAATACCCCCATTGAAGAGCAGAGGTGCAATAGGTACTCTGAGAGAGCACTATATCAACATCAGAGGCCCAAAAATGATCATCACGCTTTCACTACACATAAGGGACATAACTGGCCGACCCCTCACAGTGTTCCATGGACGAGATAAACACCTCCAGAGGATACCTAATCAACCAGGCCGTGATTCATATCTCAAGCTGCGTGCAGGCACATCCAACAGCCAGGTTTGGACCACTCCAGCAACCAGGAAGTCTGGTTGGGGGACCGGGATATTGAGCCCCGAAATCATCGCAAGGTGAATAACCCCTAAATAACAAAGTAACCCCTGTAATTATCAATTAGAATTTACATTAATGAATCCTGCTTAACAACAATTATAATTATCAAAAGTAAAGGTGCTGGACTTTTCTCCTCAGAGTCTGGAGTATCATTAGTTTAATTGAGGAGTGGTGGCAGCAGTAATTATAATAAGTGGCCTATATAATTATCCTTGTCTTAATTACAGTGCAAGAATTACTCATTCTGGTTCCTTTCACATTCTATTACCAGGTTGTCAGGCTGTCCACTGCCAGGTTGAGTCTTCAGTCTAGCTCATGTTGTACAAATTCACGTTAAGAGTAATTAGTAAGGCTCTCTTGACATGTTACAAATGGTAGCAGTGGTGTGCACTGACCAGTGACATTAATGCTCGTTACACAAGTACAGCTTGGATGGATTACCCTGCAAATACACAGCGTAACGGTCCCTAGTGTTACCTTGTTACAACTTTTTACAAAGTTATTACATCTTATTATAAAGATTTTATGACATGTTAGAAAGTTGTGACAACTTGCTAGATAGTTGTAATAACTTGTTAGACAAAGTTACAACTTGTTTAACTTTGCAGCAACGTCGTAGTTTCGTCATGTGTTTGGTGGGTTAAGTATTTATGAATGACCTGTCAGAAGGATATTCCAGACTACACTGTGACTACAAATTTCTCTAGTGCCTCCCTACTATTATGACCCAACAGAGATAATTTGCACTGTTGGGGAAACAAAGCCTGTACTGTACAACTTAAATTGAGGTCCCCCTACACCAACTACAGACCATTACCAGCATGCATCCCATAACAGCTGCATAACTCTTGGGTGCCTATTTACTGCTAGGTAAACAGAGGCATCAGGTGAAAAGAAATATACCTAACCATTTCTGTCCCTCCCGGAGATTAAAACCGAGATCCTTGACTGTGTGTCGAAAACTTAGACCACTGTACTACAGGACCCATATATGTTTGAAAAGATCCCTGTTGTACAGATGTAGACTGTTGATCTCTCCAGACTGACCAAGATCCTGTTCAGTTTGACAAGAATATCCCAAAAAATGAAATATACCTTTTTCTCACACAAAATCTTCATTGTTGCCAAACTTTCCCTATGTTTTTCATCTTGCTTCTTGATTTTGTCTTCATAAAACTGAGATTGCTCTGTAATCTTCTTTTGCATTTCTGACATCTTGAATTTCAGATCATCCATAACCTGTTAAAGCAAAAATACTATCAGTAAAAATCTAAAATAAATCAAATGTAAAAATTCAGCGTTGAATGTAATGAAACGCCATTTTATGGGTTGAGCCTTGGAGGCTCCCTGAAGCTATCGGACTTTTATCCGCCATATTAGTCTAGAGCATCAGGTACTGGAGTCCTTTGCCTACCTAGAACCATGAGCCAGAACCTGGTTGCTTCACAGAGGTGCAGGGAACAATGGCTTATGAAACACTTCATGCGAGAGTATAGTCATGTCTGCCATCGACCCAGAATGGTAAGAACCATTACAAGCCACAACTGATAAAATATTGCAACCCAAGACTGAACAGAGGCAAAGAACCCCCCACAAGAGAAAACATGAAACAAGGAAATGTCCACTCAACCAGGGCAGGGCGCCCGCTCATTAGTGACCCGGCTCCACCCAGGCAGCCCCAAGCATTGACGTCGACAATTCGTAGATTGATAACAAAGTTGCCAACCGGAGGGAGGGAGGGGTGATGGGTGTCAGGGAGCATCTGGGACTCAACCCAGGAAATGGGGTCTCATTACATTCAATGCTGGATTTCTGGGGGGATGCCCCGTCAGCTCCCTGATGCTATATACCCGTAGATAAGTAAAAAAAACAGCATTGAATGTAATGAAACGCCATTTTCTGGGTGAGTCCCGGAGGCTTCCCAGATCTTACTAGGCTGATATGCTAATGTCAGATTATGGCATCAGTCATGTGTATGGAGTTCTTATGGGCCTACCGGGGACCACGAGCCAAAACCTGGCCCCCTTTCGACAGGCAATTGGTGCAATGGCCTATAGAAACCCCCATGTGATTGGAAGCATTCTGTCTGCCATCGACCAGGTTAGGCACCCAGAAAGGTAGGCATCCCAAAACAAACCCATATTCTGGTGAAAATTGCAACCAAAAGCCAAACAAGTGGACAGAACTCCCCAAACGAAAACGAGCAAACTAGTATGACGTCACCCGTCATCGCGCCACTGTCTGTGTAGCTCCCGTCTACACAGACAGCGGGAAGGGGGAAGGGGTAGCCCCAGACCCACCACGCCGGCGATCTACAACCCAGTTCTGAGGCTGGATGTCAAAACCGTGAAAAAACGCCGACCGGAGGGACGGAGGGAGGGAGGGAGGGATGCCAGGGAGCCTCCGGGACTCGCCCAGAAAATGGCGTTTCATTACATTCAACGCTGGTTTTCTGAGGGAAGCCCCTACAGCTCCGCGGAGCTAACTACCCACAGAGGAAAAGAATAAGGACTTACCCGGGAGGCGGGTGCTGCTCACTCCTCAACCTGAAGTCGAGACAACTGGCTGCATCTGCCGACCCAAAGCGACACAGGCCCGACTGGGCCCAGGAACATTTACAAGGTAACGAGCAGCCAGGACCCTGTTCGACTGCCAAAATCCCTGCGCCTAAATGTCAGCCCAAGACATATTGCCAAAGACGGCGGCAAAAGCCGCGAACTTGCAGACATCATGGGCACGGGGATAGACCACAGGCTGGCTAACCTTAATAACTCTGCGGACGACCTGGGAGACCCACACCCCTCGAACAGGGAAGAAGGGAAACCGGATTAACCCAAAGCGGGTCCACGGACACAGAAGTCGTGGCGCACAAATAACGGCGGAGAGCCGCAACCAGACATAAAACATGATGCATCCTCGACCTAACCAACCAAGCTTCAACATCCCAGGGACCCCTCTGGAAAGCAGCAGTCTCATTCTTCACCAGAAAAGAAGGAGAAGGCTGCAAACAAACAAACCGATCACCTTGACCGAAGAAGCAGAAACCTCTGCACCGGAGGAGAGCATGAAGCTCACCAACCCAACCCCCAGAGGTCAATGCCAACAGGAAAAGAGCCTTTGAAAAACAATCCGGAACCGAAGGGGCCACAACAAAACGAGAAGAAAGAAAAGAGAGCGGGGCAGCCGCGGGGCATCCGGGTGAGCAACTAACCTAGCGCATTGCAACAAACAAAACCTAGAATGTAACGCCTGTGCAGCCTGTACCCGAAGATGATCATCCACAGATTGGGTAAATTGAGTCACCAGCAAGCACCAATGCTCACAGGACTCAGGGTCGAAAGTGTCACTGACCCAACAGGCTGCGTGACGGAAGCAAAAACAGTGAGGATCGCCCTGAAACAAGGGAACCAAACAACCCTCAAACTCGCATGAAGCGAGGGAGGGGGGACCCCGGGGTCACATCCATCGGACCCACGCGTCCCCTAGGAGATTCCCAGGGTCCTAAGCATTTACTTGAAGAGGACTCGCGCTCAGGTAAACCCAGGCAGGGTACTGCTAACCGGCGCCCAAAAACTACCAAACAAACTGTCTAAAGCTGAACCCCAGGGACGTGTACACTCACGGGGACCAAGCAGGGGGGCACCACCAAGTATCAGGGTGAGGCTAAATACCAGTGGCAAGTAGGGCAGAACCCCCCACCATGGCAAAAACAAAAAGAAAAACAAAACCTCGCAAGAGTACAACGTACCCCAAGGAACAGAGCCGGCCACTGTGATAGGTGACAACAAGCTGCGCAGCACCATGCGCCCCTTACCAGTGCGAAAACTGCCTCTTACCCTAAGGTAAACGAGGGAGACAAAACACCCAAGTACCCAAAGGGCGGCCGAAAAACCGAGCAGTGAAATGGACCCACAGAGGCAGACCCCGAGGAAAGTACTGTAACCACGCAATTATCCGGGATTCGAACATCCGGAAAATGCCCTTATACGGCCAAAATCGTGAACGGATAAAGTTGTCTCAATATCCGGCCAAAATGGCAATGGGAGCCGGATAAAAGCTGGTTTAGCTGGATAAAAATTCAGCCATACCATATTAATCCCATCTGCCTGTGACTCTAGACGCATGGTGGAGGAGGGGGTAGGGTGGGTGGGTGGTGTCGGGAGGGTAGGAGGGGAATGTTGGGAGGGACCACCTGGGTACAGGAATTAACATTAATTTTAGAACAATTAATCATAGCCAAAAACAAATGAAATAAATACTAGTAATTATGAAATACCAAATACATAAGTTTTCTAAAAGCAATGTGCACAGGCTGAAGTTTCCCTTAAAAAATTGTGATATTTTTTTCTTCCTGGCAGCCTACGTAACGTGCTATAGCTGCCCCAAGTGGACCCGTCCAACACTGGTCAACCCATGTGCTCCCGTCCCTCGTGTTATACCAGTGCCGCACCATTAGTGAAATATTTTTTTAAATAACTTTTTTATTTTCATAGTAACTTTGAACATTTTTGGCCAAGACTATGTCTGGTAGCAGCATCAATTGTTCAGTAGGTGTTAAGAGGAAGAAGGTTGTCCTAGCAATTAAAGACAAGTTATGTGTTGTTCAACCAGTGAGGCTTCACAGTCAAGCCAAGCGCATTCAACAAGTGAGGCACAAGCAAGCGCCTTTAACAAGTGAGGCGTCACAGGCAAACCAAGCGCCTTCAACAAGTGAGGTGCAAGCAAGCGCCTTCAACAAGTGAGGTGCATGCAAGCGCCTTCAACAAGTGAGGCGCATGCAAGCGCCTTCAACAAGCGAGGCCTCACAGGCAACCCAAATGCCTTCAACCAGCGAGGCTTCAGCAACTGACAGTCAAAACTAACTTTGCTTAATGAACTGTACAGTAATTTTAAGTGTTAATTTTAGTGTTGCGTTAGTATAGGTTACGTAAATTGTTAACAATTCTTAACTTCAAGATGTGTGGCATCAATCAAGAAGACGAACACCAACAAGGTAAGTTGAGGTTTCTAGTTGAATATTAAATAATTATATGTGGCAAGGCAATTCAAATTATGTTGTTTGTAGTATAAAAATAGTTGGAAATGGTCACTTTTGGACTCTTAGGTAAAAAACCAGCGATGAATGTAATGAAATGCCATTTTCTGGGTGAGCCCCTGAGGCTCCCTGGAGCTTATCGGGCTAATGTATGTTATGTTAGTCCGGGACATTAGCTATGGAGTTCAGACCTACCAGGGACCAGCGCCAGAACCTGGCCCCTTCAGAGAGGTTTCAGGGAGCAATGGCCCTGGAAAACCCCATATAGTTGGGGGTTTTCCTTATCTGCCATCGACCGGGGTTAGGCACCCAGAAAGGTAGGCATAACAAAACAAACCCCACATGGTAAGAAACTACAACAAAAACCGAACAGAGAGGTAGAAAACTCCCTACAATCCCAAGGAAAACAAACAATCAATTTACTGCCGCGCCGGTCGTCTGCGCAGCCCTCCCCTCCTCTCCCCTCCCCGGGAGGGGGAGGGGCCCAGACCTCACCACGCCGGCTGCCTTCAGTTCGAAAACTAGGCTTTAACCAACGCGAAAAATCCCGCCGACCGGATGGGAGGGAGGGTAGCCAGGGAGCCTCCGGGGCTCACCCAGAAAATGGCGTTTCATTACATTCAACGCTGGTTTTCTGTGGGGAGCACCTACGGCTCCCTGGAGCTACATACCCAAAGAGAAGGAAAAAAGGCGACTTACCCGGGAGGCGGCGGCCACAAACTCCTCAACGCGAAGTCGAGACAACTGGCTGCAACCTGTGACCCAAAGCAACACAAGAACGCAGAGGAGCAGGGACATTCACCAAATAACGGGCGGCCAGGACCCTGTTCGACTTCCAAATCCATGCGCCCGAATATGTGCCCAAGACATATTACCAAACACGGCAGCCAAAGCAGCAAACTTCCCAACGTCATGGGCGCGAGGATAGACCGCAGGCTGACTAGATTTAATAACCCTGCGGACAACCTGGGAGACCCAAGCCCTGGAACATGGAACGAGGGAAACTGGATCAACCCAAAGCGCATCCCCAGCCACCCCGGCTGAAGCGTGCAGGTAACGGCGAAGTGCTGCAACTGGACACAACACATGATGCACCCCCGGCCGAACCAACCAAGCATCAATGACCCACGAACCCCTCCAGAAAGCAGCCGTCTCGTTCTTCGCCAGAAAAGATGGAGAAGGCTGCAAACGGACAAACCTACCCCAGGACCAAAAGAGCAGAAACCCCTGCGCTGGAGGAGAGCATGAAGCTCCCCTACCCGGCCCCCAGAGGCCAATGCCAACAAAAACAAAGCCTTGGAAAAACAATCAGGAACCGAAGGGGCCACCACAAACCGAGGAGAGGAAAGATAGGAGAGCACCCAGTCCAAGGACCAGGACGGCTCAGGAGGTGCATGAGCAGGCCGGAGGTGAAACATAGCACGGGAAAGCTTACGAAATGGGATGGATGTGACGTCCACCCCAAAAGCTAGCTTGAGTGGCTCCGCCAGCACTGCATGATACGAGGCGACAGTATTAGGCATCAAGTGACGGTCCTGAAAAAGCCAAGAAAGAAAGGACAAAACAACCCGATCCGAAAGAAAAGACAACCTATGAAGAGCCAGAAAATGGCGAAAAGAATGCCAGGAAACTTCATACTGTCGCCGAGACGAAGCTCTCAGGTGGGACACCATCAACGAAGCTACCTGATCACCATAGAATTGGTGATACACCCGCGTCAAAAAGACCAGATGCAAAGAGCAGTGGAGAAGGTTGAACCAGCCCCATACCGGATCGGACTGACCTGCTGAAAGAGGTGGAGCCACAGGAAATGTCCCGGGTTCGGGCACCGAGCCAATAGCACCGGAAACCAAGGCTGTGCCGGCCACCAGGGGCCACGAGGACTACTCTCCCTGGGAATGTCTCCAACTGAACCAGAACCCGAAGCAACAGCTGGACCGGAGGAAAGAGGTACAGGTAACCCCCACCTCGACCAGTCCTGCCGAAAGGCATCCACCGCAAACGCTTCGCAGTCGGGGAAGGGCGTCACATATATTGAAAGACGCCGAGACCACGCCGACGCGAAGAGGTCCACATCTGGGAGACCGTACGTCTGGCAGATCCAACGAAACGAGTCGTCGTCGACCGTCCACTCCGTGGACAGGGGAAGGAAGCAAGACAGACCGTCCGCCAGAACGTTGGACACTCCCGGACGTGAACCGCACGGAGAGCCAAACCCCGAGAATCCAGCAGACGAACCACTCGAAGGGACCAACCCCAAAGAGCCAAGGACCAAAGAGAACCCCCGCGGTTCAGGCAATGAACCACATGAGAACAGTCCGAATGGAGGCAAATGGTCGATCCCCGAGCGACCCGAATCCTCCGAAGTGCGAACCAGACAGCCACAAACTCCCGAACCGTGCTGTGAGCCCGATGGAAGGACGGACCCCACTGTCCCTGGCCTGCCTGGTGAGCACTGGTCACAAAGCCCCAGCCGAGAGACAACGTGTCTGTGAACACATTGAGCGAGGGCTCGGGAAGGCGCCAAGGCACCGAACCCCGAAAACCCCGAAGAGGAAGCTGGTGACGCAGCAACCGACATAAGACCCTAGGAGGACGAGCCCAACGATCGCGAGAGAGGCAGAAAGGACGTCCCCGAAGGAACCAAAACAGACGCCAAAGCCAAACCCGACCCGGCGGGTAGACTAGCACGGCAAAGTTCAGACTCCCACACAACCGCTCGAGCAACC
>WNGS01010004.1:60734-81878 GCA_020271785.1 Procambarus virginalis | reverse complement strand
GTTGGTTAAGTTCGGTCATATATCTATCCTACCTAACCTAATCTATCTTAACCTAACACAATTAAGTAAATAATTTATGTTATTAATATAATATAATATAATAATAATAGTTCAAATAAACTAATTGGAAGCAATTTATCGAAAATAAAGAAAATCACTCATCCTATTAGGCAAATCGGGCCTTGCATAGTAGGCTGAGAAGTGCGTTCTGGCTACTAGGTACAACATATATATATATAAATATATTTAAAAATGCTATTTTAATAATTGTTGAATGAACTTTGTCCAAACAGCAATGTGATGTGACAATACCCATAGCCAGAGGTCTACAGACTGATCAGTCTCCGGATATCAGAGTTACAAAAGCCCTACAGTAACAAGAGCGGCTACACAGTTAGTCCAGTTTATTTATTATTCACCCCATACCCATCTTGTGGGCGGTATTGGAAAGGGTTACAGAGCCACATAATGGGCTCAGGGACTGAACCCGACAATTCATTTAGGTAAGCAAGTTACAATCTTGATGAGCTTGTTAGGCGAAAATAACAGCACCTATTGATTAAGAAACTTAACACTCTTGGAATAGCTTTTCGCACATCATTACTCACGATCTTACCTCAGCTTGCATGACCAGTCATTCCTCACAGTTAACAGTCTTCTCGGTCTATGATACACTCCATGTTGAGGTTAAAAGCGCTGATATGGCTAAATGGGTGAAGCATCAGGGGCCCCTGGACTTATAGTGCAGTCAAGGCACGCACAACCTCCTTTACAGTACGCGGAGTTTTAATACAGTAGGTTGTTGTGTTGATTTAGGAGCGACGAATACAGTAGGTTATTAAATGACGTTTAGAATTGTTTACGTCGCCCGCCAGCGTAAACACAACACATCCCAGTGCCCACAAACATGATCGAACGCACAAAACAGTAGCCAGTTTGGGGTAAACTAATATTACGTTTACTATGGGGTAGTTAAACTTGTATATAATAATACTTATTAGAGTTAAACGCCTAATATGTAATATTATTTAATAAAAACAACGTCAGAAGCCACACGCATGTCTGTATATGTTTGTTGTGTTAAAGTATTTTGGGCGCTCCTGTACTTGTGCACTAGTTGGCGTTCACAGCTGTTCTAAAATAAATAATAAATAAATAAATATGTTTATTCAGGTAAGGTACATACATACAAGTGATGTTACATTAATGGATCGAATTATAGAAGAGCTAGTACATACAATGCCTAAAGCTACTATTACGCAATGCGTTTCGGGCAGGAAGAACATTAATATCTAGAACTTAATACTAATTGAGCATAAAGAATAAAATGTGTTGAGAACAAAACAAATAAAGATAAAAAAAAGGGGGAACATGACTGAAAAGCAGCACAAATACAAAAGGTTGACAAGCAGCGTTGATTAAAAAATAACAGACATGGGTTGACAATAGAGGGGTAAGGTAGGTTACAGGGAATTTATTAGGTAGTGTTTAGTTTTAATCTTAAACTGGTTAAGAGAGGTACAGTCTTTAACATGGTTGGGGAGGTCATTCCACATTCTGGGTACCTTGATTTGTAGAGCATTTCGAGTTTGATTAAGCCGTACTCTTGGAATATCAAAACTGTATTTATTTCTGGTGTGGTGCTCATGGGTTCTGTTACAACCTTCAATGAAGCTACAGAGCAACTGCTGTACCACAATATACAAGTAGGCGTGTAACATGGCTGAGTAGCATGCCAGTACTGCAAAGATGCAACTAAGGGAATAAGTCATAGGACATTAACCGTGTCTAGTGCCAGCTAGCCGAAGCAATGTTGCAGTACTCGCAATCAGCTTAAAGCTATAATTAAAACAATGCCAGAGATAATTGAGTGGCACAGCCAGTACAGTATGTATAAAATATATTCTGTATACACAGAGGGCATAGAATAGTTAATAGTTTCCAGGGGTAACGATATGCTAGTGCCTAGTACATGTAAAGTCTGCAACCCCAAACTTGCACACAAGTGAGCACTTGACATATGGTAAGTAGCGCAACTGCTGTACCACAATATAAGAGAAGGCATGTAACATGGCTGAGTAGAATGCCAGTACTGCAAAGATGCAACTAAGGGAATAAGTCATAGGACATTAACCGTGCCTAGTGGCAGCTAGCCGAAGCAATGTTGCAGTACTCACAATCAGCTTAATGCTATAATTAAAAACAATGCCAGAGATAATTGAGTGGCACAGCCAGTACAGTATGTAGAAATATATTCTGTATACACAGAGGGCATAGAATAGTTAATAATTTCCAGGGGTAATGATATGCTAGTGCCCAGTACATGTAAAGTCTGCAACCCCAAACTTGCACTACAAGTGAGCACTTGACATATGGTAAGTAGCTGCGGGCAGCCCTAGACTTGCGGATCCGGCGCAGCACCCCCACTCTGCAGGCCAGCGAAGCCGGTCCCCCACCCCCCGAAGGGCGAGGTGCCCGCTGGCCGCAGAAGAAACTTATCTAGGTAATGGAATGACGTCTTGCCTGACGTAGGTGTGGAACGCATCACTTTTCCACCTGCTGACTGCTCTGATTGCTACCGGCGCCAGGCCATCCTTGGACATCCGAGTGGCCCTGCCGATTCTGGAGGAGTGCGGAGCGTAATTTGGAGGCAGGCCTAGTGCTCGAACGGCGGCACAGAGCACCCATGTGAAATCTTGTCTGGTGACCGGGAAGCCCGATTCGCCCAGGAAGATAGGTCCTGGCCCCAAGCCCCGTCGTCTTGAGTAGTTCGCCATGGCACGTACAAGGCAGTACTTGCTGTAGGGGTCTGCACTCAGGGTTAAAGTGGGGGTACGCCCTGCACTGTGCTTGTAGGAGGCAAATGCGATGTCGATCCCCATCCGCGATAACGTTAACTGGTCCAAGCGTAGTGTGTGTTGCCCCTTCCCCGTATAGGTCACCTCCCCTAGCCGGAGGCAGGCTTAGAAGGCGAGGGAGAAGAGCGCTCGGTAGCAGGTCCCCCGGTATGACTGTCGTGGCGAATTGCAGTTTGCCGATAATCCCCTGCAGGTCTCGCAGGGGAAGGCTCTCGGCCCGCAGAGCATCTTCCACTGCGGTCATGTACTTCGTCCTCTTGTCGTCCGGCAGCCTTGTCTCCATACGTCGGGCGTTGATTTCAAGTCCAAGGAAGGTGAGGCAGGGGCGGGGGCCCGCAGTCTTGTGGGGGGCCAGAGAAACGCCTAGGCGCTCACAGAGGGCAATGAACAGCCGCAAGCTCCGCAAGCACTCGTAGGTAGAACTCACGCAGATGAAATCGTCCAGCACCTTCACGGCATCCCGCACGCCGAACTTCTCCACGAGGATCCATTGCAGGGCGTCGGAGAACGTCTCGAAGATCCTGCAGGAATGTGCCGCCCCCATGCTGAGCATTTTTTCATAGTAGTACCGCCCTCCGTGGGCGAAGCCGAGTAGGTGGTAGTCGCTGGGGTTGACCGGGACGATCCGTAAAGCCTCTGCTATATCACATTTTTGCCAAGTGCGCCCCCGGCGAGCGTCTGACCACCAAGGTCTCAGTTGTCGTCTCCCGCGGGATGTTGGCGTTGACGCTCTCGGAGGTATAGGGTAGCCAAGGATGTGGAGTAGCCTGTATTTTCCCGGCGTAGACTTTTCTCTCAGGGCTATAGGAGAACACTTGAAGTTCTCAAATGGGGGGACCTCGAAGGGGCCCGCTATGCGCCCCAGGCTCAGTATATCAAAGACTATACATCAAAGCCTATACATCAAAGACACACTCATCTGTACTGAGCTGCTAAACACCTCAAATGATATGGTGGAAGTGCTGATAATCAAAATAGAGATTATAAATGTAGTTATTGTCCTTGTATATAAGTCACCGGAGGCAAACCCTCAGCAGTTTAAAAACCAACTAATGAAAGTAGAACACTGCTTGGAAAACCTCACAAATCCAGCTCCGAACATCATCCTGCTTGGGGACTTCAACCTACGGCACCTGAAATGGAAGCACCTGGCTAATACAGTAATATCAGAAAGAATACCAGGAAGTAGCCTTAATGAACAGGCACATGCAAATGACCTGCTACGGATGTGCGACAGGTTTGCCTTAAACCAGCAAATAGTAGAACCAACCAGGAAGGAGAACACGCTGGACCTCATTTTCACGAATAATGATGAATTGATCAGGAACATAATGATTACAAATACCTGTTACTCAGATCACAACTTAATTGAAGTTATGACAACCATGGGGAATAGACCTTCAAAACCAGTCCAGATTCCCGGTGGAGGAGATTTCAGCAAATTCAACTTCAATAATAAACAGATAAACTGGGAGCAAATAAACCAGGACTTCACAGAAATAAACTGGGAAGAACAGCTAGGATGCGAACCTGACCCAGTGCCTGAAAAAATAAGCTCAGTAGCACTAAAAATATGTACAAATAGAAAACCGCCATCCCCTAAGAAAAAAGAGGAAGAGATGCAATTGGAACGAGAACGTCGTTCCCTATATAGGCGAAGAAAACGAATCGTCGCGGTACAACTTGAGAGTCGCACCCTATCTCAGGAACGGCTNAAAGAGCAGAAAGGAGCTAAAAGAAACATAGCACAGCTTCCCATTAGGACTACAAAGAGCCCAACCGGGCTACAAAGAGCCCAACCGGGCTACAAGAGCCAATCTGGCAACTCTGTGCAGCGCAGGAGACTGCACGAAGAAAAGAGACAAACACAAAGAACAAAACAGGACAAAAACCGAGAAGCTTGGAGAAGGACCAACAAGCCCCAGAAAGGACCGAAAGACGACAGACGTTCTAAGAATACGGGAAGAATCAAAACCTTCCTGATCCTTCTAGAACAAAGAAGCAAGCGTGAAGCACGAAGGTACAGAAAACAAAGTCGCATCTGAGACCAAAAGTCATGCAGATCCCGAGAAGAGGGGAACATGACTGTGAAGGCCCGTCCCAAGAAGAAGGGTGGAGAAACGTACCCACCGACAGGACGGACCCGACGGATCAAAGGATAAGGAACCGATCCCGGGGAGGGGCTGACTCCCAAAAACATGTACGGAGGGGGGGGAGGGGGCAGAAAAACCCACTCATAACCACAAGCCCCGCCCAGAGAGTAGAAAATCCCAGGCGAGGTCCAAACATCAGCCCCTCACCATCCCCAGGAACCCACAAGGCAGGTCCTGGGGCTGAGCCGTTCCTCCGAAACCCCAGCCTCACAAGAAAAGCCCGGGCATCTGGACAAGTACTAAGTCAGGGAGCTCACTGGCACACTCATACAATACGGCTGGAGGAACAAGCCCAAATTCCTCCGTCGCTACCCCGGAAGGGGAAATCCCCGAGACCGCTCGAGTCTCAAGACCAGCGAAGCCCCGCCCCAACCCCGAACCTACAAACGGTAAGGAACCAGATGCAGGAATGAAGGGGGGGCACATAACATGGGAAAGACAAGGTGGCACGGAAGGAACAAAACTGAAGCGTCCAACACCCCCAAGCCCCGTCACACCAACCAAAACGGGGCAGCCCCGGGGCTCCCGGGGAGCAAGAGACCGACCGTGTTGCACCACCGAAACGCAACTTGCAACGTCCGTGCTGCCTGCACCAGCATAGTCAGCATAAGACTGGGTAATCAAGCCACAAACAAGCAACAAAACTTGCAGGGCTCCGAGCTGAAGGTGCCATTGGCTCCACAGGCAGCAGACGGAGGCAAAACAGTGAGAGTCACCCTGAGACAAGGGGACAGAGCAACCCTCGAACTCGCACAAAGCGAGGTGGGAACTCCGGGGCCACATCCATTGGACCCCCGCACCCCCTCGGGGTTTCCCAGGGTCCTGAGCATTTACCTACAGGAACTCATGCCCAAGTAATCCCAGGCAGGGTACTGCTAACCGGCGCCCAAGTCTACCAAACAACTTTCTAAAAACTGAACCCCGGGGACGTGTACACTCACGGGGACCAAGCAGGGGAAACCACCGAAGAAGGAAGAGTACTCAATACACAGAGGGTAAGAAACAAGGCAGACCCCCCCCCCCCAGGCAGACAAACAAAAAGAAAAAGAAAACCCCGCAAGAGGACAACATACCCAGGCGGAACAGAGCCAGCCGCTATGATTGGTGAAAACAAGCTGCGCAGTACCCTGCGCCCCTACCAGTGCAAACTGCCCCCTACCCCAAGGCGAACAAGGGAGGCAGAACACCCAAGCACACAAAGGGCGGCCGAATACCAAGCAGTAAACGGCCTAGCAGGGGCAGAACCCAAGGAACTTGTGGAAGGTGGCCCCAAGCCCCAAGGGCAGTACTTACAGGGCACCTAGGGAAGGAAACTCTAAGCTCATGCAGCCCGAGTACTGGAGAATCACTCCCGGCTCACGCACCACCTAGAAGACAATCACCACACACAAGGTACAGTGCTGAAACAACCACTGGAGCCAGAGCACACGACCTCAGCCTCTAGCATCAGCCTTAGAACTGACGGGTTGATAGTCGGTGTGAGGGGTCTGGGGCTCTCCCTTCCCCCTCCCAGGAAGGGGGGAGCTGCACAGACAGCGGCGTGGCGAAGTGATGTCACACGTGTGACATCATGATCGCTTGCTCGTTTCTTTTAGAGGAGTTCTATCCACTTGTTCGGCTTTTGGTAGCAATAATTTCACCAGAATAGGGGTTTGTTTTGGGATGCTTACCTTTCTGGGTGCCTGACCCCGTTCGATGGCAGACATAGAATGCTTCCAACCACATGGGGGTTTCTATAGGCTCCCCATACCTGGTTGATACCTGGTTGATGGGGTTCTGGGAGTTCTTCTACTCCCCAAGCCCGGCCCGAGGCCAGGCTTGACTTGTGAGAGTTTGGTCCACTAGGCTGTTGCTTGGAGCGGCCCGCAGGCCCACATACCCACCACAGCCCGGTTGGTCCGGCACTCCTTGGAGGAATAAATCTAGTTTCCTCTTGAAGATGTCCACGGTTGTTCCGGCAATATTTCTTATGCTTGCTGGGAGGACGTTGAACAACCGCGGACCTCTGATGTTTATACAGTGTTCTCTGATTGTGCCTATGGCACCCCTGCTCTTCACTGGTTCTATTCTGCATTTTCTTCCATATCGTTCACTCCAGTACGTTGTTATTTTAATGTGTAGATTTGGTACTTGGCCCTCTAGTATTTTACAGGTGTATATTATTTGATATCTCTCTCGTCTTCTTTCTAGTGAGTACATTTGGAGAGCTTTGAGACGATCCCAATAATTTAGGTGTTTTATCTCGTCTATGCGTGCCGTATATGTTCTCTGTATTCCCTCTATTTCAGCAATCTCCCCTGCTCTGAAGGGGGAAGTGAGTACTGAGCAGTACTCAAGACGGGACAACACAAGTGACTTGAAGAGTACAACCATTGTGATGGGATCCCTGGATTTGAAAGTTCTCGTAATCCATCCTATCATTTTCCTGGCTGTCGCAATATTTGCTTGGTTATGCTCCCTAAACGTTAGGTCGTCAGACATTATTATTCCCAAATCCTTTACATGCTGTTTTCCTACTATGGGTACATTTGATTGTGTTTTGTACTCTGTATTATGTTTAAGGTCCTCATTTTTACCGTACCTGAGTACCTGAAATTTATCACTGTTAAACATCATGTTATTTTCTGATGCCCAGTCGAAAACTTTATTAATATCAGCTTGAAGTTTTTCAATGTCTTCAGCCGAGGTAATTTTCATACTGATTTTTGTGTCATCTGCAAAGGATGATACGAAGCTGTGACTTGTATTTTTGTCTATATCTGATATGAGAATAAGGAAAAGCAGCAGTGCAAGGATTGTACCCTGAGGTACAGAGCTTTTAACTGCACTTGGACTAGATTTTATATGGTTGACCGTTACTCGCCGAGTCCTGTTTGACAGAAAACTGAGTATCCAGCGTCCTACTTTACCAGTTATTCCCATTGACTTCATTTTGTGTGCTATCACGCCATGGTAGGCTGGTAGGCCCCCATGCCTCTCTGAGGGGGCCAGGTTCTGGTTCGTGGTCCCCGGTAGGCCCACAGAACTCCATACACATTGGTTTTCTTGGGGGAGCCCCGTCGACTCCCCGGAGCTACCTCACCACAGATAATTAAAAGAGGGAAGGACCCGGGAGGCAGACGCCAAGTGCCCTAACATAAAAACAAGACCACAGACAAAACTAAAACACCCTGCAGACGACCCAGGAGACCCAAACCCCAGAACAGGAAAGAAGGGAACCCGGGCAAACCAAAATGCATCCACGGCCTCAGAGGCCAAGACACGCTGAGAACAGCAAAGAGCCGCAACTGAACAAGAAGGAAGCACCTCCGGCTTGACCAACCAAGCAGCAACGCAAGGACCAAACTGAGGAGAAGAAAGAAAATAGACCACCCGGGACAACAACCAGGATGGCACCGGAAGCGCAAGAGCAGGCCTGATGCGAAACAATACCCAAGACAGAAAGCAGCATGGAGCAGAAGGAACAACAACACTGAACGCAAGTTGGAGTGGCTCCGTCAGCGCCACCCAAGACGAGGCGACAGTACACGGCACCAGACGACGGTCCCGGAACAACCCCGAAGCAAAAGACAAGACTAACTACCCTATCAGAGACCGAAGAACCCTTCGCAGTGATAGAAAAACCGGAAGGACTGCCAGGAAAACTACACACTGCTGCCGAGACAAAGCACGCAGGTGGGAGACCAACAACAAAGCCACCAGTGCCCACACAAGCAATGAGAAACTAGAGACAAAAACCCGAGACGTGTAGACTCGAGTGGAAAACAAACCAGCCTCGTACAGAGCTAGACCTATCCACAAAAAGAGGCAGAGCCGCGGGAAGACCCACAGGATCGGAATCGAGTAAAGCAGCACCCCTATCCAAGGCAGGCAAAAACAAGTAGGAACAGCAGCCAGGGAACCAGGAACCAACTCGGGCGAGCAGACACGCCCCGTCCGGGAGGAATCCTCCTCAGGACCCCAGAAGGACCAACAAGGCCAAACACCGAGGAGCCAGATCCCAGGCAGAGGCCAACAAGGAAAACGAGTACCACAAACTATAGCACGAGATGCGAAGCGAAAAACAGTGACTCCGCAACCCAAAGGAGCAGAGCAACCGGCTCCAGCAGGGAAGAACAACGCAGGCGTCTCTGAGGTATACATGAGGAGAACTACGCAGGACATGAACCGCAGGAAAACAAAAACGTACTTTCCAGAAAAGGAACAAAGAAAAACCGTAGCCAGGACCAGAATCCTAGCTACCCATCCCAAGAAAAGGAACTAGTAGAGCAGGAGCGGTTGACCGGAAGTCCACAACCCCCCCCCCCCCTGCAGACAGTGCAACACAGAAGCCTGCAGTGAGATACAAGGAAAAAGTGAAGGAACTCAGTACCAAAACTGGACACTGGGGCAGACCAAAAGCAGGGAACTGAACACGACTGAGACCCACCCCAGCACCTAATATCAGTATAGCCAATAAGCACCAAATATGATACACAGCCATGTGTAGCAAAGAGGGAGGAAAAACAGAAATAGGCAAGGAAAAGACCCGAAATACGGACCAAGTAACAGCAGGTAACGCAATGTACATGACCAACCACATCGTGTGTTGTGGTTGGTCGCACATACACAGAGGGACATCATGGATATCAGAGTGCAGCCAGGCACTGAAGATAGGCAAGGAAGGATTGTCCAAAGATCAGAGACCGAGCAAGGAATGAGGACACAGAAAGCTCGGACCGAGGAAACGAAGGAGTGTCCAAACATTGGGAAAAGACCCAGGTGCCAAAAAGCTAAACAAAAGGCACCGAAATGCGGGGCAGTGCCCCACAGTACAACAAAGAACAAGATACATGGACAAAATAAAGACATTGTAAGACACATGCAAGGTGTCCAAGCAAAACACACAACACCTAACAATCCTGTTAGGTGCCATCGACGCAACCCTGTCAAGCGGGAAATTGACAGGGTAGACAAGGATGAATAATTGAACACAGGTGGAACATGCACAAGGGGACACAGGAGGAAGCTGAGTACCCAAATGAGCCACAGAGACATGAGAAAGAACCTTTTCAACCTCAGAGGAGTTAGGATGCACTAGGAATTGATGCGGTGGAGGCAGACCCCATACACAGTTGCAAATGTAGATAAGAGAGAGCCCAGTAGGCTCAGGAATCTGCACACCTGTTGACCGACAGTTGGGAGGCGGGACCAAAGAGCTATGGCTCAACCCCAGCAAGGAGCATCGTGAGTGGAATATGCCCAGAGGTGCGTGCCCAGCAGAAGACGAAGTGCAGTACAGAGGTGGAGGTGGCGCCACTCTGAGCCACCCCACACCCGCAAGCAGAGAAAAGAACGAAGTGATGTCCCCATATATAAAATCCAGAACACCCCCAGCATCTAGAGGGCTATGACTAGAGAGAGAAGACGAGCGAGAAAGGCATAGAAAACCCCGATAAAGACGCCGAACACATGAGTACACTGCCCGGAAACAAAACGATCATCCCGGCCCCAGCGCCCAAGGTATGAACTGCACCACCCGTCAGCCGGTGGCGGAGCTCGTACACCAGACAGACATACACATATTGTACATGCACCAACAAGGTGTACATAACGAATACAAGGAATGTTGAAACAGGAAGGAGGACAATGTGAAAACAATATAAGGCGAAACAGAATCGAAGAAGACAAGGAGGACGGAAGGCACCAACGAGTCCGAGACAGGAACAGAGGGAAACCTTACCAGAAGTCAACCTACGTTCCAATAATATTGGAAGTATCGAAGAGGTTTGTGAACCAACGAAAACCGTGACAAGCAAGCACAAACGCATGGAAGTAATATGGACAAAAAGACACCCAGAACAAGGGACATGCAGGGACCCCGATACAAAGGGAAAAGTATCGCAACATAAGCACGAAAAAGGTGAGGAAAAGGGAGTGAAACATACCCCCATGAATGACGGAACCAACGAACCCAAAGGGACACGGAACCAAACCCAGGAGAGGGAGACCCGTAACCAACACAGACGCAGAGGGGGAAGGAAAACCCCCACTCTGAGGAACTGCAAGCCCCGCAGAGAGGGTACAAGACCCAAGCGGGGCAAATGTGGCCAAGGGCCCCCACAGGCCACCCCTCCAACCCCGGAACCCCTACAGCTGGTCAGACCCATATGGCTGGTCAGACCCATATGGCTGGTCAGACCCATATGGCACGGCTGGAGGAACAGGCTCGAATGCCTCCGCCGCCAACCAGGAAGAGGAAAACCCCCAAGACCGCCCGAGTCTCAAACCAACTAGACCCTGCTCCAACCCCGAAACCCTCCTATGGTTCGGAGCCGGAAGCAAGGGGAGGAAGTATGCACAACAGAAGAGGAATTCAAGGAGGAGCGGACGAAAACCAGCACCGAAGCGACTCCCATCCCCAAGTCCGGACCCCATATAACCAAAACGAGGCAATCTCTGGGCATCCGGTTCCGCAACCAACCTAGACCATTGCAGCAACCTAAATCTAGCATGCAACGCCACAGCCGCCTGCACCCGCTTATCATGATCAGTGGCTTGGGTGAACGAATGCATTTACAGACAACACCAGTCGCACGACTCTGGATCAAGAGAAACAACGACCCAACAGGCACATGGCAGAGGCACAACTGGCGAGTGTCACCCTGAGACAAAGGGACAGAGCAACCTTCAAACTCGCAAGATGCGAGGAGGGGACTGAGGGGTCAATCCATCAGGCCACGCAGCCCCTGTGGGTTTTCCAGGGCCCTTAGCCATAGTTTCACGCTAAGGGAAGCCCAGGCAGGGTTCTGTGAACCGGCGCCCAAGTCTACCAACAACTTCTAAAAGCTGAACCCCAGGACGTGTCCACTCACGGGGGCCAAGTGGGGAGTACCACCAATAGAAAATATATATACAAAAAACCCACACAGCAAAGGGGGACCACAAAGGCAGACCCCCACCCAGGCAAAAACAAGTTAAAACCCTGCAAGAGGACAGCGTACCCAGGCAGAACAGAGCCAGCCCCTGTTATTAGTGAAAACTAGCTGTGCAGTACCCCGCGCCCCCTACCAGTGACGAAAACCACCACCTACCCAGAGATTAACAAGGGCGGCAAAATCCCAGCTGACTCCAAGGGCGGCCAAGTACTGAGCAGTAAAGGACACAGCGGAGGTAGATCCCAAAGGCGACATGTGGAAGGTGGCCCCAAGGGCAGTACTTACATGGCACCTTGGGAAGTGAGCCCTAGGAGCATGCAGCCCAAATACCATGGAATCTCAACACACCACCTGTAGAGACAGCCCACACCACAAGGCACAGAACTGAAGAAAACTGGAGCCAGAGGCATTCGACCGGCCAGTAATCACATCAGCCAAGAACTGCCAGTTGGATCGCCAGCGCGGATGGTCTCGGGCTCCCCCTTCCCTCTCCTGAGAAGGGGGGGTTGCGCAGACGGCGGCACGGCGATGTGATGACGTCATGCTAGCTTGATATTTTGCTTGGGGAGTTCTGTCCACTCGTTCGGCTTTCGATAGCAATATTTTCACCAGAATAGGGGTTTGTTTTGGGGCGCCCACCTTTCTGGGTGCCTGTCCCGGTCGATGGCAGGCACAGAATGCTCCCAACCACAGGATGGGGGGGGGGTTTCTATAGGCCATTGTTCCTCATGCCTCTCTGAGGGGGCCAGGTTCTGTTTTGTGGTCCCCGGTAGGCAAGAACTTCAACCACTTTGACTGATGCCAGAAAGTTATACATATCCATTCAGCCTGGATAGCTCCGGGAGCCGACGGGGCTCTCCCCAGAAAAACAGCGTTGAATGTAATGAAAAGGCAGTTTCTGGGTGAGCTCCGGTGGCTCCCTTAACACTATCTGTCACCGGCAGGTATGTGGTCAACTTAGGGGTCATGCACCTGGTGTGCGGGGAGCGTGCTGGCAAGTGCACAGCGACACCTAAATGTGTATACTCGTTTCAGCTTTCTCACCTTAATTCTCATGCTATGTCGCTCGTTTTGGTATCATTGTGTTCGCAATTAAATTCCCTACAGGTGTGTATAAAAATAATGTACAAAAGCCTGGCGTGATTCCCAACAGCAAAGCCTAAAGTCGGCAAAAGTTACCCGTGAGCGCACAAAATCAGTAAAATGTGCATACTCGTTCCATTTTTCTCACCTTAATTCTCGTGTTACGTCGCTCGTTTTGGAATCATTGTGTTCGCAATTAAATTCCCTACAAATGTGTATGAATATAATATGCAAAAGTTTTGAGTGCCTCCCCGCAGAAAAGCCTAAAGTTACCCGTGAACAAGCACCAATTTGTACACTGCAACCTAATGTGTATACTCGTTCAGTTTGATAACATCAATTTTCGTGTTATGTCTTTCATTTTGGTATCAAATTGTTCGCAATAAAAAGGCACGTATTTTAAAACTAGTCCCATAATAATAGAGCAATAACTGGAATTTTAACAAATATTTTAATTCTGGAAGCTCATCATCACAAAATTATATATATCTTTCCAGTGTTCTGACATAAATTTTTGTGTTACATCTTCCATTTTGGTATCAAATTGTTCGCGACGTAAAGGTGCACATTTTAAAACTAGTCCCAACATAATAGCATAATAAATAGAATTTTAACAAATATTTTAAAATTTTAACGAAAAGCCTATTTATAATCATATAAGTGTTCGGATATCAAGTTTCATGTTACATCTTTCATTTTGGTATCAAATTGTGCGCACTCTAAAGGCACTTATTTTGATACTATCCCGAGGTCGATTGGATAAAAAATGAATTTTATACAAATATTTTTTCTAGTGGACGCAAGTCCGGTGCAAAGTTAGGACTCAGGAGAAAAATAATGGATGCGAGTCCGGTCCAAAGTTACCAATAGTGTTAATAATGTATAGTAATACTGTACACTTAACATGAAAATTAACATATCACCGCTTTCCTCCATCACCGCCTCCCTTCTTCGCTGCCTTCCTTCCTCACCGCCTCCCTTCCTCACTGCCTCCATCTCTCACCACCTTCCTCCCTCCCTCTCCACCACTCTCCCTCACTGCCACTCTCCTTCACCGCCTCTCTTCCTCACCGCTTCTCTTCCTCACTGCCTCCCTCCCTCACCGCCTCCCTCTTCATCACCACCTTCATCCCTCCCTCACTGCCTCCCTCCCTCTCCGCCACTCTCCCTCACCACCTCTGTCCCTCTCTGCCTCCCTCGCTTCATCAATGCCTCTCTTCCTCACTGTCTGTATCCATCCCTCTCTCACTGCCACCCCTCCCTCCCTCACTGCCTCTACCTCACTGCCTCCCCTCCCTCACTACCTCCCCTCACTGTCTCCCCTCCCTCACTCCCTCAATGTCTCTCTCCCTCCATCACTGTATCCCCTCCCTTCCTCAATGTCATGTTCCCTCCATCACTGCATCCCCTCCCTCCCTCAATGCCTCTCTGCTTCCCCTCCCTCCCTCAGGTTGGTATCCATCATGGTGGGCATAGCAATGTTTGTTTACAGTTGCTGACAAAGCCTTTGTAATTGTCACACACAGGGTGTTTATAATTACAAATGGCACCTTAAGAGGATTCAAGCAAAATACTGTATACAGCATATTATATACAGTATGCCTTTTCTAAGGTATATAAAGATACAGTATGCCTTTTCTAAGGTATATAAAGATACAGTATAAGTCATTATTGTACAGTTTAGTAGAACTGTATAAAACAATGAATTATTCTTGATTTATACTACAAAAATGCATTACTTAAATGCCTCCTGAAGGCATCTGGTTGCAACGAATCCCTCACTACAATGAATTAGGGTTGGTCTCCAAACAGTTTGCCGAATCGAAGTTGCATTGTATAAATTGCCATTATTTAGCAATGATAGTACTGTATTATAGAAGAGCCTGACTGTGATAAATACTATGCACAATGTTCAAATATCAGTGAACACAATGCTGTTCAAGATGTTCACAGCATGCTGCCAGTGTTTGATCCAATTATGAATCTTGAAATGACTTCTCATGTTCCTTTACAAAATAAACTTGTTGAAAATTATTCATTTAAAGGATTTAGTTACCAGGATTTTGATAATAGCAGCATTGTGGTGAGAATTACGAATGTGCATACCATGGTGGGAGGAGGATTCCTGATGAGGGAAGGAGGTGGCATCGTAAGCTGTGTGAGGCGGCCGCTGTTATTGTCTGGTCTCACCATACCACCTTAGTGGTCATTATGGTAAACACAAATGTAAATACAGTATCTATTTATAACGTGTGAACATAGTGTAATAACAGCAAAAACAGTACGCTGGCAGGAGGAGGTTGGTACGAGAGGTGTTGGCGAGGGGTGACGGAGGTGGTGTCGTCAGCTGTGTGTGGCTGCCACTATTATTGTCTGAACTCACCATACCAATTTAATGGTTCGTTATGGGGAACACATGTGTAGATACTTATATACAGTGCAGCATCATTCTAACGAACCTCTGTCGAATTCCCAGATGATCCGAACAAATTGAATTTGGTACTAAATGTTCAATGTAACATACAGATGTTCAATTAAGCAAGGATTGTTTGTTCAAGTCAGTGGTGGAATTTGTTGTCAGAAAAGACTGCTGGAGTCAGTGGTGGAAGTTGTCACAAGACTGGTGGTGTCAGTGGTGGTGGTAGTTGTCAGAAAAGACTGGTGGTCAAAGCTGTTGTCATAAAAGACTGGTGGTGTCAATGGTGGAAGTTGTTGCCAGAAAAGACTGGTGGTGTCAGTGGTGGAAGTTGTTGTCAGAAAAGACTGGTGGTGTCAGTAGTGGTAGTTGTTGTCAGGGGAAGCAGGTGGTGGAAATTGTTAGAAAAGACTGGTGGTGTCACAGTGGTGGAAATTGTTAGAAAAGACTGGTGGTGTCACAGTGATGGAAGTTGTCAGAAAAGACTGGTCAAGTGGTATCAGTTGTTGTCAGAAGAGGCAGGTAGTGTCAGTGGTGGAAGCTGTCAGGGACGGCAGGTAATGTTAATGGTGTCAGGGAAGCCAGGTGGTGTCAATGGTGAAGTTGTCAAGAGAGGCAGGTTGTGTTAGTAAGGATTGTCAGGGAAGGAAGGGCGGGTGGTCTCAGTAGTGAGTCGAGACACCTCCTTCAGGTCTGGCCTTAGTGATCAGCTGACTGCAGCATCACGTGGCTGCTGCCTTAACCCTTAAATGGCGCATAGCTATATACCATTTGACACCCACAGGCGCATACAAAAAAAAAAAAAAAAATTCTTCCTAACCTGTTAATTTGTGTTCACTGATCACGGGAAAAATAATAAAAAAATCGTAAGTTGAATATATTGGCCGCTATAGGGCAGGGAAGTCTGGCACAAAACAGGCGCTCACTCAGCATGCGTCCCAGGCGGTCTGTTGATCGCCAGCTGTCAGGCCGGAGTTGCCACAAAGAGATAATTGCCTAATTATTTCAATGTCTCTGATTGATTTTTCGTAGTTTTTTTGCTGTAATATTATTCAATAGTGTGTAGTGTGATATATTTATATAATGAAATGAGTGAATCATCGCTGTACTCAAAAATATGTGTGCTTATTGTTGATTCAATTATGTTCATCAAACAGTGAACAAATACTTTGTCGGTTGTTACACTATATACACAGGTTATATATAAGTATCTGCATGTTTTGTTCACCATAACGAACCACTAAGTTGCTATTATGAATCAAAAAGTAACGAGGAGTGACCGCCGTGTACCAGCCAGCCACTCACGCCCTCCCTCAAGTCATCTGACTCACCCACATTCTCCTCCCACAATACTGTTTTTGCTTTTATTCACTATATACAGACGCTATATATAAGTATCTACATTCGAGTTCACCATAACGAACCACTAAGTTGGTATGCTGAGTGGCAGTGGCAGTGGCAGCCCGCCACTGGCTGCCACTCCCTCACCTCACCTGACTTGCCACCATTTTCCACTCACCATACTGTTTTTGCTTTTATATACAGACGTTATATATAAGTATTTACATGTTTTGTTCACCATAACTGTACATCTAAGCTTGTATGGTGAGTAAAGCCACAAAGACGTAGGACCTCACAGTCAGCTGATGGCTGCCGCCCTCAAGGCCAGACGCACTAATATTTCTCCTCCAACAATACTGCTTGTGGTGTTATTACGCTATATATACACACATTTTTTATTCACCATACTTGTACAAGTAAACTGGTATGGTGCCCAAAGATCATCGTGGTCACCAGTAAACAACACGATAATTCCTGCAGACGACGCTCCTCTCTCACCAAAATGGCGGCTCCCAACCTCCTACTCTTGCTGTTTATACCCTCTATACACACGTTATATATAAGTATCTACATTTGTGTTCACCATAACGAACCACTAAGCTGGTATGGTGAGTGCAGTCAATAAAAGGTGGCCACACACAGTCAGATAACAACGCCACCACCCTCCCTCCCACAGCATTACTCCTCCCTCCATGGAGCACAGCGCTAAATATCATCACAATCCTCTTATTATCAGACCCATGGTCAGTTTTATCACAGTCAGGGGTCTTCTGTAATAATATTATCGCTACATAATAGCATGAACGAGTATATTATGGCATTTTTAGGCGATGCTGTGGTCACAAGCTGAACAGCAGTGCTGTGAGCTCATGCTGCGTGCGTCAGGCTTGGTAGCTTACTCGATACTGAGGCCCCTAACACCCGGGAGTTTGGCCCACGATTTTTTTTAAAAATGGCGTCTGTTTACAAGAGCCCTGATGAAGGTGTGGTGAACCCCGTGTATCCGTGGGCTGTTTAAATCTTGCGTAGTACTCCAACGCATCATATGATGCGATGCGCAATTTACTGCAAGTCGGTCAAAGCATCATATGATGCGATGCGCAATTGAAGGGTTAATACTAAACTCACTCCCTGCTTTTCACAAAATTGGCTGAGAAAATTTTACCATTTCAGTTCCTTGTAATACATCGCTCTATCATATAACGTAGTCAAAATTATATATTCATAATAAATGGTGGTGTCAATGGTGAGGGGATGTATTAGAGGGGTGAGTAGGCAGCTATCCTCTACACTGTTAACATTTGTAGTCATTAACCACTGTGCTGCTTGCCTTCCAAATACAGTCATCCCCCCTGTGCACAGGGGTAGAACACCTGGAGAGAAATGATATAATATCAGACAGACAGTATGGTTTTCGATCTGGAAGATCCTGTGTATCGAATTTACTCAGTTTCTATGATCAAGCAACAGAGATATTACAGGAAAGAGATGCTTGGGTTGACTGCATCTATCTGGACCTAAAAAAGGCTTTCGACAGAGTTCCACATAAGAGATTGTTCTGAAAACTGGAAAATATTGGAGGGGTGACAGGTAAGCTTCTAACATGGATGAAAAATTTTCTGACTGATAGAAAAATGAGGGCAGTGATCAGAGGCAATGTATCGGACTGGAGAAATGTCACAAGTGGAGTACCACAGGGTTCAGTTTTTTGCACCAGTGATGTTTATTGTCTACATAAATGATCTACCAGTTGGTATACAGAATTATATGAACATGTTTGCTGATGATTCTAAGATAATAGGAAGGATAAGAAACTTAGATGATTGTCATGCCCTTCAAGAAGACCTGGACAAAATAAGTACATGGAGCGCCACTTGGCAAATGGAATTTAATGTTAATAAATGCCATGCTATGGAATGTGGAATAGGAGAACATAGACCCCACACAACCTATATATTATGTGAGAAATCTTTAAAGAATTCTGATAAAGAAAGAGAGCTAGGGGTAGTTCTAGATAGAAAACTATCACCTGAGGACCACATAAAGAATATTGTGCGAGGAGCCTATGCCCACTTTCTAACTTCAGAATTGCTTTTAAATACATGGATGGCGATATACTAAAGAAATTGTTCACAACTTTTGTTAGGCCAAAGCTAGAATATGCAGCGGTTGTGTGGTGCCCATATCTTAAGAAGCACATCAACAAACTGGAAAAGGTGCAAAGACGTGCTACTAAGTGGCTCCCAGAACTGAAGGGCATGAGCTACGAGGAGAGGTTAGAGGCATTAAATATGCCAAAACTAGAAGACAGAAGAAAAAGAGGCGATATGATCACTACATACAAAATAGTAACAGGAATTGATAAAATCGATAGGGAAGATTTCCTGAGACCTGGAACTTTAAGAACAAGAGGTCATAGATATAAACTAGCTAAACACAGATGCCGAAGAAATATAAGAAAATTCACTTTCGCAAACAGAGTGGTAGACGGTTGAAACAAGTTAGGGGAGAAGGTGGTGGAGGCCAAGGCCGTCAGTAGTTTCAAAGCGTTATATGACAAAGAGTGCTGGGAAGACGGGACACCACGAGCGTAGCTCTAATCCTGTAACTACATTTAGGTAAATACAGGAAATAAATTATCTGGATTTTTTTTTTTAAGTGTCAAAAACCTTTTCCTGAGTATGGATATGTTAACAAAAACTCAAAATTGTACTTACTTTGGCTGCTATGGGGTCCGTAAGTTCGCGCGTGACATAATCATTCACCGGTCGCCCGTGGCGTATGCCAATAGGGCGCCAGTAGGGCGCTCCCAGGGCCATTTAGGGTGCCCCCGGGGCCAGTAGGGCACCCGGCACAAGACGCGCGAGTTGCTACGAATATATTTTTTTTCATTTATTGTACACAGTTCCAAATATATTTTATTATTTTTTTTTGTGCCAATCTTATATATAATGAACACATACACTATATTATGGAAATAGAACATCCATACTATCCGAAGACACTGTGTTACGTGCATGACATGTGTACCCATACCCTGCACATATTTCCAATGTATCATTCTAATTTATTTATATTTACAATTTACATACTATACAATATCACACACCATAAACACACTCAGAGCTCCGCGAGTGTGTGATATGCTGCGAAACAGCTAACGGGGCAGAGTGGCACTTGCACACCACACACCAGGTGCTGATGCATCTTCGCTTTTGTTCTCTTCAGGTAGTGTTCCTGCATGCTATACAAGCACGTTTACCCTTCTCCTGTGATGCTGAGCCTGGCATATACTCGAGCATGTGGACATCGAACATCACGTTACAACAGAGCCCTCCTTGCCATACTTTACTAGCAGTTGTGACACAGTACCAACACTGAATGTCCGTATTGGCGGTCTCCTGCCAGATTTTACCAGGTTCACGTTGAAGCAGTTGAGCACTGCAACATCTATTAGGTGGAAAAAAAACTTTTTTGTCCACTTCACAGACTTGCACGCACTCCACTGCACCGAGCATCATGTCACATTTATCGATGAGGCGCATGTTCACGCTGTAGTCTATGACACAGTCTGGTTTATAAATGGGGAAGCGCGTTTGAAAGTGGACTTTATCAATGTCCAACATGGCACCGGTGTGAATCGTAGTCAGCATATTCACTTCGCATCTGTCCCTCCACCGCACTGAGAGCATATTGTCACACTTGTGCAGCTGGCAGTCACCCACTGCTATACCAATGTGAAACACTGGCATTTCCTTCCTGTGGACCTTCACAGTACCACATACACCGGTGTTGTGGGCAAGGAGGTAACTGGTCAACAAGGGGCTAGTGTAATAACTGTCGGTGAACAGTATATACCCCTTGTTCAGCAACGGTTCCATCAGGGTTTTTACGACACTGCCGGAGAATCCGTGTTCATCTTGAGCTGGTATGTCAACGTCTGTACCAGAATACAGAATCATGTTCATGACGATACCAGTCTCACAATTGCACAGCACGAAAAACTTGAGTTCAAAACGGTGGCGCTTTGATGGGATGTACTGCTTGAATGCAAGTCGCCCTTTGAACAATACAAGCAATTCGTAGATTACCACATTCTGTGCAGGTACAAAATAATCGTGGAACTTGCCTCTCATGTCACTGAACACCTTCCATACCTTCCACAGTCTGTCGTGTCTGTCCTCATTTGCATTATTCTCGAAATGCAGGCACCTGAGAATCAAAAGGATTCTCAATACGATATCACGTGACATATACGGTTGAACACAGGCAATGGAACAAGGCTGTCTTTGCCCCAATAATCCTGGATGATGTGTTTCACGGAATGCTTCATCATCATGCTCAGTGTGGGAAACATGTACATTTTGTCAATTGTG
>WNGS01010003.1:70207-85187 GCA_020271785.1 Procambarus virginalis | reverse complement strand
AGCTGGGTGTGGCATTGTTGCTTGCACCCTGTGCGGTGGCAACACGAGCCCTCCTTGCAATACTTTACTAGCATTGTGACACAATAGCAACACTGAATGTCCATATAGACAGTCTCCTGCCAGATTTTACCAGGTAAATATTGAAGCAGTTGAGCACTGCTGCATCTATTAGCAGAAAAAGAACTTCTTCATCCACTTCACAGACTCCGCTCGCACTCCACTGCAGCAAGCATCATGTCCACATTTATCTATGAGACCATGTTCACGCTGTAGTCTATGACACAATGTGTTCACGCTGTAGTCTATGACACAATGTGTTCACGCTGTAGTCTATGACACAATGTGTTCACGCTGTAGTCTATGACACAATGTGGTTTATAGGGGAAGCGCATTTGAAAGTAGACTTTGCCACTGTCCAACATGGCACCGGTGTGAACGTAGTCAGCATATTCACCTCGCGTCTGTCCTTCCACCGTACTGAGAGCATATTGTCATACTTGTGCAGCTGGCAATCACCCACTGCTATACTTATGCCGAACATTGGTATTTCCTTTCTGTGGGCCTTCACAGTGCCATATACACCAGTATTGTGGGCAAGGAGGTATCTGGTCAACAATGAACTTTTGTAATAGTTGTCGGTGAACAGTATATGCCCCTTGTTCAGTAACGGTTCCATCAGGGTTTTTATGAGACTGCCGGAGAACCCGTGTTCATCTTGAGCTGGTATGTCGACGTTTGTACCAGAATACCGGATTATGTCCATGACAATACCAGTCTCACAATCGCACAGCACGAAAAACTTGAGTCCAAATCGGTGGCGCTTTGATGGCATGTACTACTTGAATGCCGGTTGCCCATTGAACAGTACAAGCGATTTTGTCGATTACCACATTCTGTGCAGTTACAAAATATTTGCGGAACTTCCCCATCATGTCACTGAACACCTTCTGAACCTTCCGCAATCTGTCGTGTCTGCTCTCATTTGCATTATTCTCGAAATGCAGGCACCTGAGAATCAACAGGAACTTATCACGCGATATATACCGGTTGAACACTGGTGATGGAACAAGGCTGCCTTTGCTCCAATAATCCTTGATGACGTTGTGACGAGAAAGGTAGGTGTTAAGGCAGTCTTTTCTATGGCTGGTGTAAGTGCTAATTACATTAGAAAAAAAAGAGAAAAACAAAATGTTGACTGCTTGGCAGGTGTCTTCCTGTGGTAAAGTGAAAGGGAAAAACACGCAAAACAAATTTTATAAATAATGAAACTTTAATTTACTTTAAACAAACATAAACAAAATAAAGATAATCCCTTGGCTATGTACAGTGCTGATCAAAACAAAGACAAAACACAATATAAAATAAAATAATGATTATGTTACTCTACAATAAGCAAGACAAAAATTAGTTAAAGGTGCTGAGAATATTGGTTGGATGAAACCTCCACTAGTATACAGGACGTATGCTTAGATAGAAGCGTCAGCTCTAGAGCACAAAGAATATTCTGAGGCCAACTACTCGTGCAAGACTATATATGGGCGATGCAGATGGCGCTGAAGTTGCTGATTCACCAATGGGGAGAGTGTTGGTATGAAGTGGTCGTTTGGTGATCGACGAGGGTGGTGCAGCGACAGTGAGGAGGGGGGGTGTGGAGTGAATGTACCCCCCTAGTAGAGACGTCTGTTATTCCACTTCTATAATATTCTTGAATGTGGTATCTTGATGTTGCAGACATATAGAAGTAACAAGATGTAGGAAAGGGCAGGCTAAATCTCTCTTGAAAGAGTTTACTGTCACAGCTCTCCCCCGAAGCCTGCTCTTACGGGTTAAGTTACTTCATTAGACGGTAGAGTGGTAGGAGTTGCTGCCTCTACCTCGTTGACTCTGGAGAGGGCGTCTGCTTTGATGTTATCCAAGCCCTTAATTAATGAAGATCTCCAGGTTAAAGTTCTGCAGGTACAGAGCCCAGCGTAGAAGACGTTGATTGCTGAATTGGGCTTGTTGCAGAAATCGTAGGGGATTGTGGTCTGAGTAGATGGTAATAGACCGATTACCCTGTAGGTAAGGTTCGAAATGTTGCAGGTTCAGGACGATGGAGAGGAGTTCCTTTTCTATGGTGCTATAGTTCTTCTGATGAGGCTTCAACTTGTAGCTGTAGTAGCTGACAGGAAGAACCTCTTCGCCACGTTGTTGCATTAGAACGCCCCCGATGCCAGTGCCACTTGCGTCGACATTGATGATGAAGGGCTTCGTAATATCTGGAGAGGCGAGAATGGGATTAGAACATTTTCAGAGATTTTAGTTGTTCAAAGGCAACGGTCTGTTGAGTGGTCCAATGATACCGTTGCTTGGGGCTGGTCAGATTAATCACTGGTGTCGCTACCGTACTGAAATTGTTCACAAACCTACGATAGTAAGATGCAAGGCCAAGGAAGCGCAGGAGCTGCTTCCTCGTTGTAGGTTGTGGGTAATGCTGAATGGCTTGAGTATGAATGGCTAAAGGAGCTAGGCTGTCACTTCCTATTACATGACCAAGATTTTACCTTTACACTTTACCTTTAGTAAAGGTGGACTTGCCCAAGTTGATGGTAAGGCCAGCTGTCAGGAGCTTGGAGAACAATCGTTGCAGCTGGAGCAGATGTTCGTTCCAGGTGTCGGTTGCCACAACGATGTCATCCAAGTAGGTGTAGGTGTGATCTAGGCCATGGATGACGCGGTTGACAGCTCGCTGGAAGGTGGCCAGGGCATTGCAACGCCTTCCAAAAGGAAGGCGTTCATATCTGTACAGGCCAAAAGGAGTGGTGAAGGCAGATATTTCCTTAGCCCGCATTGTCAGACTAATCTGATAATAGCCCTTTAACAAGTCAATTTGGGAAAGATAAGTAGCATTACCTACTGCGTCAAGGATATCATCGATACGAGGTAAAGGGTCCTTGACGGTCACGAGATTGTTTCCAATAGTCTGTACATAATCGTACTTTATAGTGAGGTTTTGGCACCAAGATGCAGGGTGAGGCCCAAGGGGACTCACAAGGGGTGGCCAGCCCATGATCCAGAAGGTATTGTACCTCGGCACGCATAACTTCCTTTTTTGTACGGGCTGACGCGGTAGAAGGGTTGATGAATCGGCCGGGTATCAGGAAGTAGCTGGATGTCGTGCTGAACCACATTACATTCCTGGGGATCATCGCTGAACAACTTCTGATGTTCTTGGAACACTCTGATGAGAAGAACAGTGTTACAGTCCTGAAAATATTTAGGAAGATCTGCAAGAATTTCCGAGTTGGAAAGCACTGACTCAGAGTTAGTGTTGTCGGGTGGAGAAGCAGGGAAAGTCTCACTGTGGAGGTATGGATCTCGATTGTGGAGAGATATATTAACACAGTGGGGGTGTAGCTTTATATTCCTTCAAAAGATTGACGTGGCACAACTGGGTCCTCCGCCGCCTATCTGGAGTCTCAAGAACGTAGTTGTGGTTATTTCTGCACTCCTTGATGCGGTAAGGTCCTGAAAACTTATTTTGCAATGGAGAACCAGGGATCGGAAAATATGCTAAAATTAAGTCTCCTGCTTTAAATTTCCTGATTTTACTGTGTTTGTCAAAATGAGTCTTCATCCTATCTTGAGATTTTAATAAATTATCATTGGCAAATTTATGTACTCTCTCTAGAATGTGCTTAATGTTTGAAGAAACTGGGGCACATACTGAGGGTCACTGAAGGTGGCATTACGTAGAGAGTCTTTAAAAGCTTTAAGAGGAGTACGGCACTTACGTCCGTAGAGCATCTCATAAGGAGATACTCCTAGAGACTCATTTGGGAGACTTCTGAAAATGCACATGATGATGTCAAGTTGTTTATCCCAATCTTTCATAGTTTCATTGCAAAATTTCTTAAGGAGTGATTTTATAGTCTGGTGACTACGTTCAAGAGAACTCTGTGAAGCAGGATGATAGGGGCTGGACAGTACCTGAGTAATGTTGAATTCTTCTAGTGTCTTCTTGAAGAGATCGCTGGTGAAGTTGGTGCCACAGTCACTTTGAATCTCCCGAGGAAATCTATATTGTGTAAAGATCTTCAACAGTTGCTTCACCACAGTAGCAGCCGTAATGTTCTTTACAGGAACTGCTATGGGGAATCTGGTGGTTGGACACAGGATGGTTAGTATATAAGCGTTGCCGGAACTGGTCCGGGGTAAAGGACCAACACAGTCTATGATGAGTCTGTGAAAGGGTTCCGAAGGCACCGGGATAGGAATCAAAGGAGCCTTGGGAATAGAGATGTTAGGTTTTCCTGCCATCTGACATGTATGACACTGCTGTACATAAGTTTTTACATCTTTAATCTAATCTTACCTGGCCAGTAATAGTCTTGTCGGATGGCGTGATAGGTTTTATTAAAGCCGTAGTGAGAAAGCGCTCCGTGGGCCAGGTGTAGAATATCGGGCCGTAGGCTGGTGGGAACTACTAGTTGGTCGACATTAGCCCAATCGTCATCCTCCGCTAGTTTACTGGGTCGGTACCTGCAGTAGAGCAACTGATTCTCTATAAAGAACCCAGGAATACTATCAGATTGAGTCTCGGCCTGGAAGAATAATGGTGTTAATGAGGGATCCTCCCTCTGCAACTTACGGAACTCCAGCATAGTAAGATTCGGTGGTAGATTCTGATGGTCTTGAGGGACAGCTGTTGAAGCTGAGTCAGCTGGTTGCGGGCATGCAGCTTGCGCACGGGTGGTCACCAAAACCGGAGGAGAGACTTCATCACTTTCTTGGACCTCTGCTGGAATATACTTCAGGATGGGGTTTTCCACTACAGAGTCACATACCTGGGGTTTGTCCATGATGATCAAGTTGGAAGGTTGTAGATCTTCGGCCAAGTCGTTGCCCAGGAGAAGTTGTACCCCTGTCATGGGAAAAGGCTTTTCCTGGATGGCGACTTGGACTTCACCTTTCATGAAAGGACAATGCAGGTGGACTCTGGCGAGTGGATACGGAGTGGTAGCAGTGAGGTCAGTGATAAGGACCGTCTCTCCGGTGTAGGTGATGTTAGGCACAGTCGATTTCAAAATTATAGACTGAAGAGCAGCTGTGTCCCTCAAGATCTTCACTTTGAAACGTCCCTCCGAATCTGTACTGTTGGCAGAGACAGTTCCAGGGTATAGGTGTTTGCTGAAGAGAGAAAGATCATTAACAGGAACACCAATATTCATCACAGGCTTACCGGACTTAGGAGGAGTCGGTTTGGGTTTAGGAGTTTCACTATAGCCTTTGTATTGGGCTTTTCCACATTTATCTATGGTATGTCCATAGAGCTTGCAATACCTACAATACAATTGAGAGTTTGCTTGATTAGTACTCACTTTGTCATAATCAGACCAAGACTTCTTACTGGAAGATGTGTCAGTTGTTAACCTGTGTATAAGACTGTAGGTGTCAGCCGACTTCGCACATCTGATGAGGTCGGTTTCCTCTTTATCTGCCAAGTAAAGACGGATGGAAGTAGGAACACGTCTAAAGAATTCCTCGACTAGAATGAGGTTGACGAGTTCTGAAAATGTAGAAACATGGGCTGCTTCCAGCCATTTCATGAAATATCTTTTCTTAGTATTGGCAAATTCTAAATAGGTGGTGACACTTGCCTTTATATAATCACGGAATTTTCGTCTGTAGCTTTCAGTGCAGAGAAGGTAGGCATCTAGAATGGCTTGCTTTAGGGTGTGGTAGTCATTCTCAGACGCTAAAGTACTGAGAGTAACCACAGTTCTACCTGTGAGATGCACTCTGAGAAGTATAGACCACTGATCTTCAGGCCAGCTAAGTTTTTTAGCTAGGGCTTCAAAAGTAGTAAAAAACACATCTATCTCTGTCTCAACGAATGGTTGTATTAACTTACTTGCCTGGGAGATGCTAAAGCTTGCTGGAGGACTGGCTGTTTGTTGGTGCCGAGTGTAGTGTGTAGTTTCCAAGTCGAGTTCTCTTCTATGGTATTCTAGAGCATTATCGGCTTGATTCTTACTGTGTTCACGTTGTATCTTCAGATCACGTTCTTTTACTTCAAGCTGTTCCTGCTCACGCTCACGTTGGAATTCAACCTGCTGATGTTGTAGGACAGTTTGGCGTTCCTGTTCTTCTTTCTTTAGGGCAGCTTGTTCTTTCTGGAATTGTAGAGCTTCTTTTTGGTGTTCACGCTCTACTTTCGCTAGTTCTAACTTTAACTTCATAGTTGCCAGAGTATGCCGGTCTGCAATGGAATAGTTTTTGTGAGAATCAGAGTCTATAATTCCATTATCAAAGAGGTGGTCAAGGATAAGGTTATGCAATTCACTTTTGTTGGCTCCATGGGGAACATCCAGTTGGTACTCATGTGCTAGAGTTTGTAATTCTGTCTTCTTGGCACAAATTAAGTTCCCTACTTCATTTGCTGGATCACTACGAAATGCAGAGAGACGAAACATTTTGAGATATCAAACAGACATATAGAGAATATACCTGTGGTATTATAAGTGTCAGTAACAGGATGACGTGGCAACTGGTGACTATCCTGTGGGAATTCAATCGTTAATGTGAAAACAAATAAAATTAATATTAGATGTTAAATGATTAAATAATCAAAACGCAGGGAAATCTTGTACCCGGCACTCAATATACGAGAATAAGGGCAAGAAAATCCTACTAAAATAATGAAACTTGATAGTTTCAAAAGTGAGAGGTAGTCCAAAAACGTAGGGATACCTTGCCGGGTCTCTATAGGACAGAAGCAAGGGGTTTCCTACTTAACTAGATGACACTTACAGAATTAGCGTTCTTTGTGCTCTGGAAAAAGATTGCCAATTCCCTACCTGTAAGTATCATAATCTCTGACCGACGCGTAGGGTTGCGAGTGTCAACTGGTGACGAGAACTGCTGTTGAGGTCCCACTTCAACAGCGTAGTCCGTGCGAGAGGAACTATGGCCCTCTATATCCTCCTTCGGTCGGATTGCAGAAGATAGGGTACGTGTCCCGAAAACAAACCAAAGTACCAGGGTGCCAAAGGGGGTGGTCTGCCGTAAATGCGAAATATTCTGGAGACGAAAAAGGTGGAATGCACGAGTAATAACACCGAGGGATGAACAACCAATTAAGAGAGTGACTGTGGCCACCAGGCACCACGTAATCCACAGTCATCCAACACTCATAAAATGTTACACTCGGAAAGCACAAAATACACAGCACCATAACAATTATTAAAAGTTATGAAATTAGTGAAAAAGCAACGTGTAACAAAGCCAAGTACACTTACCACAAATTTAAATGATTAGTCTAGAATCGTACCTGAGGATCTCTTCCAAGACAAACCTTATTGTGAAGAATATCCCGGATGGGCACCCATTAATGTGACGAGAAAGGTTGGTGTTAAGGCAGTCTTCTCTATGGCTGGTGTAAGTGCCAATCACATTAGAAAAAAAAAGACAAAAACAAAATGTTGACTGCTTGGCGGGTGTCTTCCTGTGGTAAAGTGAAAGGGAAAAACACGCAAAACAAACCTTATAAATAATGAAACTTTAATTTACTTTAAACAACATAAACAAAATAAAGATAATCCCTTGGCTATGTACAGTGCTGATCAAAACAAAGACAAAATACAATATAAAATAAAATAATGACTACGTTACTCTACAATAAGCAAGACAAAAATTAGTTAAAGGTGCTGAGAATATTGGCTGACTGAAACCTCCACTAGTATACTGGACGTATGCTTAGATAGAAGCGTCAGCTTTAGAGCACAAAGAATATTCTGAGGCCAACTGCTCGTGCAAGACTATATATGGGAGATGCAGATGGCGCTGAAGTCGTGTGAAGTCGCTGATTCACCAATGGGGAGAGCGTTGGTATGAAGTGGTCGTTTGGTGATCGACGAGGGTGGTGCGGCGACAGTGAGGAGGGGGGTGTAGAGTGAATGTACCCCCCTAGTAGAGACATCTGTTATTTCACTTCTATAATATTCGTGAATGTGGTATCTTGATGTTGCAGACATATAGAAGTAACGAGATGTAGGAAAGGGCAGGCTAAATCTCTCTTGAAAGAGATTGCTGTCACAATGTGTTTCTCGGAGTGCTTCATCATCATGCTCAGGGCGAGAAACACGTACATTTCATCAATTGTACTCACCAATTGTGGTGTCCTTCCATCGCGTGAAGCATGAGGCAGGTAAAATGCCGGCGTCTATGAGGCTGTGAGCGTATCGGTTTGTCTCAGTCACAAGATGGGTCATGAATTCATTGTCAAAATACACCAAGAAATAGTCTATTTCTGCCATATCCTCACCTGTATAGGGGAATAATGGTGTAACACCAACATCGGTAGCATCAAACGATGGTATTTGTGGAACAAATGCGGCACAATCCTCCCACACAAGTACACGCGGGGGTTTGGTTTTGGCGCCAACACCACCACGAGCACCAAAAAACATGGCTGCGTCATCTGGTGTTGGAGCTGTGTGAGGATATGGTAGGAGATGAGGCTGATCTACGTATCGTAGGCCTACGACGAACACCTGATGTAGAGGGGCCACTGTCATCATTGTCCTGTTGCTGTGAGACACGCTGCCGCCTGCCCCGACATGTTGCTGAGGCAGCAAAACCCCGCCTAGTAACACCCTCGCTGCTCGTACTCGGTCGCCCACACTACTTGTATTGGAGCCTGTCACTGAAGCCTGAGAAAAATTAGTCGCAAGTACTATCACTGAATAAACTTACAACAGGGAACATACATTTTGGTGGTGGTGGTGATAGTGTTGACCAGGGCAGCGAGGCAGGCTGGGCGAGGCGCGTGTATCGAACACGCTCATGGCATCATCAACCTCAGTCTCTCATTCACTCGTATCAGACCTCTGTGTAAGGTCTTTCTCTGGATCATAGTCCAAGTCATCATCCATAGTACAGTCATCATACAAAATGTCGGTATTTCCTTCTCAGAGAGTCGTTTTCCATGACTGCGGGTGACCGTGGATCGGGAGCTCGTAGACGATGCGTCAGACATGGTTGCTGCTTTGAAACTGAGGCTCCACGGCCGCAGGGCATGCTGGGATTTTTTTTCAGGATGGCGGACGATCACTGGGACCTCCAGGCATCCATTTCGTACCCACGTTATCGCACACCAGTTTGAATGGAACGTGAAAAATAAAAAATACCAGAGGCGCATTGCGCACCCTCTGTCGATCGCCTGCAGGGTCGTTGCGCAGTTCAGTGGTTAATAAATTGTTATTATTTCTTATGGGAAAATTCGTTACGGTTTAGAACCGTCTCTGGAAACTGATAAATTCGTAAACATAGGTATCACTGTATTTAAAGCTCAAGTGAAGATACATATGTTTTTGTAATGGCATTCAGTAGGTTGTCGGACATGAAGTGCAGGCGCCTATGCGCTGGCCGATATATTGTGTAATTAACAAGTATACTGTAATAAAGCCTAAAATATTATATGCCTTCAGGAGACCTACATATAATTGTTATTGTGAGTGCACCAAAGGAACACTATCTTGTTGAAGAACAAAGATATATCAATTTTAAATTAAGTTCCATAGCGACTCTTGCCCCATCTGTTGGAGATGCTGTCCATCTAATGACTGAAAGCTACTCAAAGCCTCGTAGCATTACGTAAGTAAGAAGAAATATGGCGCCTAGTGTTTACAAATTAGTTAGCTGAATGCAGAAATGAAAAACTATTTTACTCTGAAATAATATAATTCATAATTAACCCTCAAACCGCGCATATCATATATAAATGATATCAGTGACAAAACCGAAACCGCGCACATCATTTATATATGATTTCGTGTCTAGCGCTATAATTTAAACGCCCCGCCTGGGATAGGGGCAGCTATAGTACAGCCACGACTGATAGTTGCCAGATGCCACCTAGAAAAAAATCCAGCCCAACATTCTTGGGTGTGAGAGCGTCAGTATTGAGCAAGCCACCAAGGCTGGCGCACGCAGCACGAGCTCACAGCACCGCTGTTCAGCTTGTGACCACAGCATCGCCTACAAATGCCATAATATAAATGATACTGCTATTATTTAGCAGTGATAGTATTACTGAAGACCCCTGACTGTGATAAAACTGACCAGGATTCTGATAACAGCGTGATTGTGGTGATATTTAGCGCTGTGCTCGATGGAGGGAGGAGTACGGCTGTGGAGGGAGGGTTGTGGGCGTCGTCTTCTGACTGTGTGTGGCCACCATTTATTGACTGCACTCACCATACCAGCTTAGTGGTTCGCTATGGTGAACACAAATGTAGATACTTATATATAACGTGTGTATAGTGTGAGATAACAGCGAGAGGAGTAGGTTGGGAGCCGCCATTTTGGTGAGGGAGGAGCGTCGTCTGCACGACTTGGCATGTTGTTTACTGATGGCCACTATGGTCTTTGGGCACCATACCAGCTTATTTGTACAAGTATGGTGAATAAAACAGGTAGATACTTATATATAATGTGTGTATATAGCGTAATAACACCACAACCAATATTGTTGGAGGAGAAATATTAGTGCGTCTGGCCTTGAGGGCGGCTGCCGATCAGCTGACTGTGGAGTAGCTACGTCTTTGTGCCTTTACTCACCATACAAGCTTAGATGTACAGTTATGGTGAACAAAACATGTAAATACATATATGTAACGTCTGTGTATAGTGAATAAATGCAAAAACAGTATTGTGGGAGGTGAATGAGGGTGAGTGAGGTGGTGTTGAGGGAGGGAGTGGCACTGTGTGGCGGCCACTCCTCGTTGCTTTTTGACTCACAAGACCAACTTAGTAGTTCGTTATGGTGAACAAAACATGCAGATACTTATATATAACCTGTGTATATAGTGTAACAACAGCAAAACTATTTGTTTATTGTTTTATGAACATAATAATTGAATCACTTATATGCACACCATAATTTTGAGTACAGCGATGGTTCACACATTATATAATATAAATATACCACAATTCACTGTATGGAATAATATTACTGCAAAAAAACTAAGAAAAAATCAAAGACATTGAAATAATTAGGCAATAATATATTTGTGGCAACTGCCGTCTGACAGCTCGGGCGGAGTAGACCTCGTCTGGCAAAGGCTCTGCCAACGCCCCTCTTTTGCCACACTTCCCTACCCTACTGCGGCTAAAATATGCCACCTACGATTTTTTTGTTATTTTTTTCCGTGATCAGGGAACAAAAATAAACACTTCTATAAGACGAAAGAATTTTTTGGATTTTTTTTTTTTTTGTTGCGCCTGTCGGTGTGAATTCCATTTGGGCCCCTAGCGGTTTGAGGGTTAAATAAGAAATATAGTGGAACTTCGGTTTACGAATGCCCCTCTTTACGAATTTTTCTGTAAATAAGGTAAATTTTTCTGTAAAATTTGACTCGGTATACTAGGTTTGCCTCGGATTTCGAGTTTGTTGATGCATGTATGTGTCGACGAGCATGTGGGTTCTGTTGGGCGCGGGGCAAGGCACCCTCAGTTTACCAGTGTATCCCGTCTAGTGATGACTGCAATTTAATTCTGTGTGAAGAATTTCATTGTTTGTCTGCTTTTTTGGTTTCTGAACATAAAAGTTGTTATTATATATCATGCAATGGGTAAAATCAGTGGTAAAGTTCAACCTAAAAAAAATAGTTAAATAGAGGCAGTAGAGGATGTCCCTTCATCATTAAGAAAATGTGTGCAATACGCAAAGTTTGGCTGAAAAAAATCATCCAGATAAAGCTGTAGCTAATGTTTTCTTATGGGAAAATTCATTTCAGTTTACAAATTTTTGGTGTACAAACCATCTCTTGGAATGACTTAAATTCGTAAACCAAGGGTCCACTGCAAATATGTGGCAGGTGATATCATAGGAAGTCGATGGTCCAAGTGACAATGTTTGGGAGTAACTTATCCAGGATATATTGTTGCCTGGAGAGTTTGCTGGCAAATCAGCCTCCTGTACACACTCGCACTTCTTTGTTCAAATTGTCACAAATTGAATTAATGATATTAACTAGTAGAATGCATATTTACAATAAATAAATTTACTCATAAATAGCCACAAAACATTTCATATTTTTTAAAAAATGTGTCGGGAAGTGAAATCAACTCCATAGGACAATGGTTTGTTATATAGATGCTGATCGTTAATCGCTTGTATGCATTCGCTACTTAACCCTGAAACCGCTAAGGGCTTTTTGGCCTGGAACACCGCCAGGCGCAACAAAAAAATAATTACTAAATTTTTGTTTTCTTATAAATGTGTTTATTTGTGTTCCCTGAGCACGAGAAAAATATAAAATAAAACTAATTGTACTTACCAATGGCGTAAATGAGCCAGGAATTTGGCCGACGATGTCACAGATCGTCATCGCTGGAGGGTGGTGCATCTCGGGAAAGTCAGGCACGACATTGAAGGAGACCAAGTTGCTGCAAATATATTTTTGTCGCATTATTTACAGTATCTATGGTGTATTTTACAACCATTTTTTTCACTGATGTGTTACAATATGTGGTCACTTGATGTTTTATTATAATACAACTGTTATAAATTTATTATTGTCACAAATTAGTCACATGTATGTGCACAAAAATGTTTTATTTTTCAGGAAATATAAAAAAAATTATGAATTGTTTTCACTATATACACTCACTCAATATTTACATGTTTTTGCACCAGTATTGGACACTTAGAAGTCCTTGAGACTGATACTTGTCAAAATATTTGACATAGCACAAAGGGACCTTACACGCTGTACACCAAGACCAATTTACGTTTCTGTTCCCTCTTTTCTGTGGTCTTACATACAATGCACTTACACTGGCCTACTGCACACTTTCCAGTTGGTGGTAAATACCTTATATTGTGTGTCAGAAAGGCATCCTTGAGAGCAAGCCTGGGTGTAGGAGCATGATGCAATACTGGGTTCACAATGGGCCTTTGTATGCCAGGAATTGGTTTGGCAAACTTTTCTAGAATTGTGTCACTACAGTAAAACTGAACGCACGGAAATTTTGTTTACCACCTGTTTTGACAAGATACATATTGTAACTGTTCAACATTGTTACGTCAACAAGGTGGAAAAACATCATCTTGGTCCACTTCCCTGTTTTACGTACACATTCCACTGCCCCCACCATCATATCACATTTATCCACCAAACGCATGTTGATGTTATAGTCCAAAACACAGTCTGGTTTGTATAATGGTTGTTTTGTTCACCTTGCCACTGTTCACCATTGTACCATCGTGATCGGTGGTCAACATGTTCACTTCACGCCCATCCTCCCACCACACTGAAAGCATTGCACCAGTTTTTCTTAGCTCGCAATCACCAACCTGCATAGCAGTGTCAAACATTGGCATTTCCCTTCGTTTTGTCTTCACTGTGCCACACAACAGTTCTATTATCAAGCAAAAATGTAGTTAGCAAGGAACAGGTATAATAGTTATCTGTGTATAATATGTGGCCCTTGTTCAGTTATGGTGAAGCAGTACCTTCACAACACTGCCCGAGAAGCCATGTGGGTCATTAGCAGGAATATCTACATTTGTACCCATATACATATAGATATATCTGTATACACTGGGGGTCTGGTAGCTGAGCAGACTGCGCGCAGGACTCATAATTCTGTGGCCTGGATTCGATTCCCAGTCCTGGCAGAAACAAATGGGCAAAGTTTCTTTCACCCTGAACGGCCCCTGTTACTTAGCAGTAAATAGGTACCTGGGTGTTAGACAGCTGTTATGGAGCTTCTTCCTGGGGTGTGTGTGGGGAAAAAAAATTAGTTAGTAGTTAGTAACAGTTGATTGACAGTTGAGAGGTGGACCGAAAGAGCAAAGCTCAGCCGCCGCAAGCACAACTAGGTGAATACATTATCATGTGTAACACAATTCCTCTTTCACAATCACAGAGTACAAAGAATTTCAATCCAAATCTGTGGCGTTTGGAAGGAATATACTGCTTGAAGGCAAGACGTCCTTTATTCTCCAAGCTGCTAAGAACTATTTGGCCTTTGAAACCCACAGGCGTGTAAAAAAAAATCCAAATTTTTTTTTGTTCTTATAAACCGATTTAGTATCGCCCACCCAGGCAGGAAGGAGCTGTTCGCAAGATGCAACTGTCTGATAGCTCCCAGCTTGACTATGTAAACAAATTCAAATACAGTACCTTGGCATTGAGGTGCCACTGTATGGTTCTGTTGTATTCAGACTCTGTCATCAGTATAAAGAGAGGCTCCGAGCTCACAAGGCTGTTGCAGGTTATCACTCAGGCTATGGTGCCAATGTCAGATTTGTCAAAATGATGTACCTTGCATAGAAAAGATCTTTAGTGGATTATGCTGCACCTCTGCTTGTTTTGATGCCTGAAAGTAAGCTTGGAGGGCTTGAAAAATTGCAGAACGAAGCATTGAGGATAATCCTTGGGTACCCTCGTACCACAAAGATACTTAACATGAGAAAGGAACTTAATATTCCGAGCGTTGTTGATCGTGTTACTGAAATTAACTGTCAAATTTGTATAAAAATGCTTAGGCTAACTCATCCTAACCCTTGCACAGAAGCCCTCCAGAGTTTCTTTATTGAAGGTTAGCATTGTTCCAAATGGATAACTAAAACTGGAACTGAACTCAGAATGTATCAGATTTATCATTTGTACCAAGAGAAACAACAACGGCACTTTCCTGGGAGATTAGACCCTTTCCAGTTTTAATCCCTCCCTTTCCACTCCAGAAGCAAATTAGAGATCAGCCCAAGCTTCGTCTTGAGGCAAAGCTCAACGCCTTAAGCCATATTGATGCTCTGTCCACAGAGCATTCTCTCTCTCAACTCATATACACTGATGGTTTCCTACACCGCACCACGGTACAGCTGGAAGTGCCGTTGTCCTGACAATGGGGCGATGGCTTATATTTTGTGTGGGGAGTTCGTATAACCAACTGGGCCTCTACCCTTCAGACCGAACTATTTGCCTTG
>WNGS01010003.1:54911-69207 GCA_020271785.1 Procambarus virginalis | reverse complement strand
GAGTCTCCCAGGTGTACGGGGTCAGCTGTGGCACCTGTCTCTGTAGTCATCATCTCCAGGGCCTCCCTGATGGTCTCCTGCACCTGTCATTACCAACACAAACATTAATATGGAACCTGGACTATAATGAAGCATCAGGCTCTGAATAAAGTAACTGGTCTATAATGAAGCATCAGGCTCTGAATAAGTAACTGGACTATAATGAAGCATCAGGCTCTGAGTAAAGTAACTGGACTATAATGAAGCATCAGGCTCTGAGTAAAGTAACTGGACTATAATGAAGCATCAGGCTCTGAGTAAAGTAACTGGACTACAATGAAGCATCAGGCTCTGAGTAAAGTAACTGGACTACAATGAAGCATCAGGCTCTGAGTAAAGTAACTGGACTATAATGAAGCATCAGGCTCTGAGTAAAGTAACTGGACTACAACGAAGCATCAGGCTCTGAGTAAAGTAACTGGACTACAATGAAGCATCAGGCTCTGAGTAAAGTAACTGGACTACAATGAAGCATCAGGCTCTGAGTAAAGTAACTGGACTACAATGAAGCATCAGGCTCTGAGTAAAGTAACTGGACTACAATGAAGCATCAGGCTCTGAGTAAAGTAACTGGACTATAATGAAGCATCAGGCTCTGAGTAAAGTAACTGGACTACAATGAAGCATCAGGCTCTGAGTAAAGTAACTGGACTATAATGAAGCATCAGGCTCTGAGTAAAGTAACTGGACTATAATGAAGCATCAGGCTCTGAGTAAAGTAACTGGACTATAATGAAGCATCAGGCTCTGAGTAAAGTAACTGGACTACAATGAAGCATCAGGCTCTGAGTAAAGTAACTGGACTATAATGAAGCATCAGGCTCTGAGTAAAGTAACTGGACTATAATGAAGCATCAGGCTCTGAGTAAAGTAACTGGACTATAATGAAGCATCAGGCTCTGAGTAAAGTAACTGGACTATAATGAAGCATCAGGCTCTGAGTAAAGTAACTGGACTATAATGAAGCATCAGGCTCTGAGTAAAGTAACTGGACTACAATGAAGCATCAGGCTCTGAGTAAAGTAACTGGACTATAATGAAGCATCAGATTGAGTAAAGTAATTTGACAATATAAGTAATGTTTCTCTACACTGACCACAGTGTAGAGAAACACCAAAATGACAGTTGACTTTATTAATAACAATGTTTCAGGTGTTAGAGCAAAAAGTTTCCTATATATATAAAGTCTACTCTCATCTTGATGTATCTCCATGTCAAAAGTGTTTATATAGAGGCCATACAACACTCAGTTGGGTGAAAACAATGTGACCTTCAGCAACGTACCTTCACTGAGGTGTGGACTGTCTTGACATTAGGGAAGAGTTCCCGGCACTTCTGGAGCCAATCTTCTACCTTCATGCTGCACTCATCAGCTGTGTTATGGTTGTGTCAACCTCCTGTGGGGTGTTGACTGTATCGAGGCTCCCCATCATGGCCTGCAGCTGACTCTTCCCTTCCTCTCCATGTGTTGTCATATCCACCACACTGGTATCCTCCAGTTCCAAGAGCTTCATTGCTGACTTGTTCTGCTCTACCAGAGCATAGAGTCTGTCCTGGAGCTGCAGGTGGTGAGTCTTCCAGTCCCCCAGCTGCCCCCGGTACTCCCCCAGCTGGGACAGTACCTCTTCACAGCTAGTAATGAGGCTGCTGATGATGCTTTTCTGATCCTGCACCAGGGAACGTAACTTCTTACTGATGCCTCTGGCGGGACCTTCATAAGGTTTTGCTGGCACTACTTCCTCAGTTGTTAGCTGGATATTTTTGAGTTTCTTAACAAAAGCCTCCACAGCATAGCAAATTGGGAACTGAGTAGGAGCTGTGGCAGCATGCTCGGCACGGCAGCTGGGGCAGGTCAGCTGACCTTTCTTGATAGCATTGTCAATACACTGGGAGCAGAATGTGTGGCCGCATGGCAGTGTGCGAGGCCGTAGGTGATTGTCATCATAATCGTTAAAACACACTGAACATTCCTCTGGTTTGTTATCCTGTGGAAAAAATATTTGGTAAAGCTAGATGTATTTACAACAAAAAAGTAATATTACAGTACTGCACAATATTTCCCGATAAAAATTACATAATATTTTCATAATTTCTTTGTACAGAGGAACCTCGGTATTTGCACTGCTCTCAATTCGCACTGCTAAGTGGCCACTGAGGCCGAAGTGTGCAGATAACGGCGAAGAGCCGCAACCAGACCCAACACATGATGTACTCCCAGCCTGATCAACCAAGCATCAATGTTCCAAGGACCCCCTCCAGAAAGCTGCCGTCTCAATCTCCACCAGAAAAGAAATAGACGGCTGCAACTGAACAAACCGACCACCAAGACTGAAAGAGCAAAAACCCCTGTGCAGGAGAGCATGAAGCTCACCAACCCAACCCCCAGAGGCCAATGGCAACAGAAACAAAACCTTGGAAAACAATCTTGAACTGAAGGGGCCACCACAAATCGAGGAAAAGAGGGCAAAAGAGAGCACCCAGTCCAAGGACCAAGACGGTTCCGGCAGTGCATGAGCTGGCCAGAGGTGAAACTATACATGAGAAAGCTTGCAGAATGGGGCGGAAATGACATCCACCCTAAACACAAGCTGGAGCGGCTCCGCCAGCGCTGCAAGATAAGAGGCGACAGTAATAAGCATCAAATAATGGTCATGAAAAAGCCAAGAAAGAAAGGACAAAACAACCCAAACAGAAATAGAAGACAGCCTACAAAGAGAGAGGAAATGGCGAAAAGAACACCAGGAAACTTCATATTTTCGCCGTGACGAAGCTCGCAGGTGAGACACCTTCAATGAACCCACCTGATCACCATACAAGTGGTGATACACTCACACCAAAAAGACCAGACATGAAGAGCAAAGGAGTAGACCAAACCAGCCATGTGCCAGACCATCCCAATCTGCTGAAAGAGGCGGAGCAGCGGAAAATGCCCCGGAACATAGGATTAACCCTTAAACCACGCAATACATACATATATATACGATGGGAGTAACTTTCCCAAAACTGCTCAATTCATACATATATGATTGAGGGTCTAGCGAACAATTTGAAATGCCCCGTGAGGGATAGGAGCAGCTATAGTCAAGCCGACCCCGAATGTAAACAGACACCACCTGGGGAAAAAATCCAGCGTAGGCCGCCATTGACTGCAGGCCTCAGTTGCCCGACAGAGACCATGGCGAGCGCATCACGTTCCACCGACCGACCCCGCTCAGCAAAGCGTACATAGCGACCTTTGACTGAGGATGAAATTAATCAGAATTTTCATGTGTTACTTTGTCAGATTTGTATGTTTTGGTCGACAGTTCGGAGAAAGGTGAATCATTTTCTGTTTTTTTATAAAGATTTGTTCAGTGTTTGTTGGGTAGGCTACTCCATTATAGCAATCTTTCTTTGTTTCAAATGTGTTCCATTTGTTTTGTATTTTTCATTTACGTCTCAATAATGGAGCAGCCTACCCGACAAACACTGAACGAACCTTTATGGCATTTGTCCGTTTTTCAAATTTTCCAAACGTTTTTTATATTTAAGAAACATGGAGCAGCCTAACTGGCGACCATTGAACGAACCTTTTTGACATTTGTTGTTTTTCAAAAAATTTAATTTTTTTTGTTCTACAAAAAAGTCATTGGTTTGCAACATCTCAGCAGTCACCTCTTTATATCCCAGCATCATTAGCATCTTTAAACAAAAACAACATAATTTATTTGCATCGTCGGGGACGTCCAAAAATGTGCAAGAAGCAGCGCGACCCCACCATGTGGTGTCGTCATTATTCAAACGAGCGGTCGCCATACGAGGCGAATTGTCGGCGATTGGGCCATTCTTTACGCAAAATGAGGCGATCGTTATTCGAGGTACCACTGTACTTATATATAATGTGTATATATAGTGTAATAACACCAAAAGGAGTGTTAGGAGAAGCCATTTTGGTGAGGGAGGTGGCAACATCTGCATGAGTTGTCATGCTGTGTAAGGGTAGCCACTATGCTCTTTGGGCATTATACCAGCTTAGATGAACAGTTATGGTGAACAAAACATGTAGATACAGTACTTATATGTAATGTGTGTGTATATAGTGTAATAATACCACAAACAGTATACTTGAAGGAGGAAAGTTAGTGCATGTGGCCTTGAACCATTGAGGGAGGAAGGGAGGGAACATCAGTTGTGTGTGGCCAACTGTTGCTGTCTGCAGTCACCATACAAGATTAGCGGTTCACTATGGTGAACACAAATATAGATACTAATATATAATGTGCATATACAGTATATTGAAATAACAGCAAAAGAAGTGTTGGGAGAAGCCAACTTGGTGAGGGAGGTGGCGTCATCTTCCTGAGTTGTCATGCTGTGTAAGGGTGGCCACTATGCTCCTTGTGCACTATGCCAGTTTAGATGAGCAGTTATGGTGAACAAAACATGTAGATAATTATATATAATGTCTGTATGTAGTGAATAAAAGCAAAAACAGTATGGTGGGAGGAGGATGTTGGCGAGTGAGGAATTTTTGAGGGAGGGAGTGGTAGCGAGTGACTGGCTGGCCACTCCTCGTTGCTTTTTGACTCACAATATTGTCACGAGAATCTCACATAAAAGGAGATTTAGGCCTGTTCCATCATCACCTATTCTACCACATCACTCCCGCATAATCAAGAATTTACAGAAAGAGCAACAACAACTACTTTTCAGACATCTAGACAGTAGTCTACTCCTCCCTACACACCAATGCCCGTCACCCCATCGCACATGGTGGCTGGGAGTTCCCTCTATCGGCCGGGAACAAGCGCAATGGTAGTTTGTGTGAGCCGGCCTCCAATTATCGAAGACACCAGCGCCACCTACTTTGGTCCAGCTCCCATATAAATAGAACCAGCAACTACCAAGATTCAGAATACTCCTCCATGCTCCACTGCTGGATCTGCTAACATACGTCTCTGTGTGGTAGTAGATTTACGCAGCCTGGCCTATAGTATTCCTGCACCATTTTATTGTTTGTACTTTAACGTAACATTAATTTGTCTGTTTGTTTGTTTTTTGTATTTTGCTCACTGTAAATAAGCCAAATTTTGAAACTACTGTATTTTTATTTATGTAAATTGATTAAAGTAGTTTGTCATAGTAAAGTATTTAAATTTTTTCTCTCTGTTTTATCCTGCAGTTACCTGTGTAAAGTCAATAAGCAGTCTATTTTATTTTTACTTTTTTTGCTTTATGTGACCAGCATTCCATTTGCCCTATAGAGACTGCGCTAACAACCATTTTCACGTCACAATATCAACTTAGTGGTTCGTTATGGTGAACAAAACATGCAGATACTTATATATAATCTGTGAATATATAGTGTAATAACCACAAAGTATTTTTTATTGTTTCATGAACATAATAATTGAATCCATAATATGGACACCATAATTTTGAGTACAGCGGTGATTCACACATTTTATTATATAAATATATCACACTACACACCATTCAATAATATTACTGGAAAAAACTAAGAAAAATTCAGAGACCTTGAAATAATTAGGTAATTATATCTACGTGGAAACTCCCGCCTAACAGCTGGGGCGAAGCAGACCTTGTTTGGCGCCTGTTCTGTCAACGCCTCTTTTTTGCCAGACTTCCCCGCCCTATTGCAGCCAAAATATGCCACTTACGATTTTTTAATATTTTTCCCGTGATCAGGGAACACAAATTAACAGGTTTATAAGAGTTAAGGTTAATTAATTTATTACGCATCCCATACCCATCTTGTGCGTGGTAGTGGAAAGGGTTACAGAGGCACATAACTGGCTCAGGGATTGAACCCCACACTTAATTTAGCTAAGCAAGTTACAATCTTGATGAGCTAGGTGCAAAATTCAGTATAAGTCTTCACATTATCAATGGGTTCGAGATCAACCACAAGTACAGTTTGTAAATTAAGCAACTGGCACATGTGGAGAGCTAGTGTTACAATTGATATGTTTGTCCTGCACACCGCCCCCCATCCAGTGGGCAGCGGTGGATAGGTTACAATCACTTAGTTACTACCTACATTTAGCAAACTGGGGATATTTAACTAAAATTTCTGGTAGCAGATCATTTTGAATTAAATATTTACACATCGTTGGAACATTTGTTATTGAATTATCTCTGAATCCCCGTATCTTTTCGCACTCCATCACATAGTGACAAGGTGTGTGCAAATAATTTTGTTGACACTGTTTACATTTGGTCAGGTCTACATCAGCAGATAATGAGAATTCCGAGAGATACTTGTCACCGAGTCTAAGCCAAGCAGTAGTAACATCTAAAAGTCTACTGATTTTATTGGATGAACCATACATGTGTGGCTCCTCTTGCATGATAGTATGATGATAGATGGAATTACTGGTGTCGATTTCACTTTGCCTCAGATCTACAAGATTTTGTTGAAGTTCTTGGTGTACTACTGCTCTCATATTGCTCATTGACATTCCAAGGTTACACTCAACGTCTCCTTTAACCCTTCAATTGCGCATCGCATCATATGATGCTTTGACCGACTTGCAGTAAATTGCGCATCGCATCATATGATGCGTTGGAGTACTACGCAAAATTTAAACGGCCCGCGGATACACGGGGTTCACCACACCTTCATCAGGGCTCTTGTAAACAGACGCCATTTAAAAAAAAATCGTGGGCCAAACTCCCGGGTGTTAGGGGCCTCAGTATCGCATAAGCTACCAAGCCTGACGCACACAGCATGAGCTCACAGCACTGCTGTTCAGCTTGAGACCACAGCATCGCCTAAAAATGCCATAATATACTTGTTCATGCTATTATGTAGCGATAATATTATTACAGAAGACCCCTGACTGTGATAAAACTGACCAGGGGTCTGATAATAAGAGGATTGTGATGATATTTAGCGCTGTGCTCCATGGAGGGAGGAGTAATGCTGTGGGAGGGAGGGTGGTGACGTTATCTGACTGTGTGTGGCCACCTTTTATTGACTGCACTCACCATACCAGCTTAGTGGTTCGCTATGGTGAACACAAATGTAGATACTTATATATAACGTGTGTATAGAGGGTATAAACAGCAAGAGTAGGAGGTTGGGAGCCGCCATTTTGGTGAGGGGAGCGTCGTCTGCAGTCACCAGTGTTGTTTACTGGTGACCACGATGGTCTTTGGACACCATACCAGTTTACTTGTACAAGTATGGTGAATAAAACCGGTAGATATTTATATATAATGTGTGTATATAGCGTAATAACACCACAAGCAGTATTGTTGGAGAAGAAATATTAGTGCGTTTGGCCTTGAGGGCGGCAGCCATCAGCTGACTGTGAGGTCCTACGTCTTTGTGCGTTTACTCACCATACATGAAGTCCTACTCACCATACAAGCTTAGATGTACAGTTATGGTGAACAAAACATGTAAATACTTATATATAACGTCTGTATATAAAATCAAAAACAGTATGGTGAGTGGAAAATGGTGGCAAGTCAGGTGAGGAAGGGAGGGAGTGGCAGCCAGTGGCGGGCTGCCACTGCCACTCAGCATTCCAACTTAGTGGTTCGTTATGGTGAACATGAATGTAGATACTTATATATAGCGTCTGTATATAGTGAATAAAAGCAAAAACAGTATTGTGGGAGGAGAATGTGGGTGAGTCAGATGACTTGAGGGAGGGCGTGAGTGGCTGGCTGGTACACGGCGGTCACTCATCGTTACTTTTTGACTCATAATAGCAACTTAGTGGTTCATTAGTGTGAACAAAACATGCAGATACTTATATATAACCTGTGTATATAGTGTTACAACCGACAAAGTATTTGTTCACTGTTTGATGAACATAATTGAATCAACAATAAGCACACCATATTTTTGAGTACAGCGATGAATCACACATTTCATTATATAAATATATCACACTACACACTATTGAATAATATTACAGCAAAAAAACTACAAAAAATCAATCAGAGACATTGAAATAATTAGGCAATTATCTCTTTGTGGCAACTCTGGCCTGACAGCTGGCGATCAACAGACCGCCTGGGACGCATGCTGAGTGAGCGCCTGTTTTGTGCCAGACTTCCATGCCCTATAGCGGCCAATATATTCAACTTACGATTTTTTTATTATTTTTCCGTGATCAGTGAACACAAATTAACAGGTTTAGGAAGAAAAAATAATTTGTTAATTTTTTTTTGTATGCGCCTGTGGGTGTCAAATGGTATATTGCTATGCGCCATTTAAGGGTTAAAGGCAAATTCATTGGCTAACTCATCAGCTCAATCATGCATTCGGAGGCCAACATGAGATAAAGACCACATGAAACAGACTCTGTTACCATCATTAATAATTTTCTTGTATTTGTCTCTAGCTTCGGACACGAGCATGTTACAGTTACTCTTAAAGAGTTGGGAGCAATTAAGGATAAGGAGTCACTTACAATTAATATATCAAGTTTGGAAACTTGTACACATTTCAGTGCAAGGAGCAAGGCAAATAGTTCGGTCTGAAGGGTAGAGGCCTAGTTGTTTATACGGACTCCCCACACAAAATATAAGCCATCGCCCATTGTCAGGACAACTGCACTTCCAGCTATACCCGTGGTGCGGTGTAGGGAACCATCAGTGTATATGAGTTGAGAGAGAGAATGCTCTGTGGGACTGAGCATCAATATGGCTTAAGGCGTTGAGCTTTGCCTCAAGACGAAGATTGGGCTGATCTCAAATTTGCTTCTGGAGTGGTAAGGGTGGGATTAAAACTGGAAAATGTCTAATCTCCCACGGTGCAGGAAAGTGCTGTTTTTGTTTCTCTTGGTACAAATGATAAATCTGATACATTCTGAGTTCAGTTCAAGTTTTAGTTATCCATTTGGAACAATGCTAACCTTCAATAAAGAAATTCTGGAGGGCTTCTGCACAAGGGTTAGGATGAATTAGCCCAAGCAGTTTTATTGACAGTTAATTTCAGTAACACGATCAACAACGCTCGGAATATTAAATTTCTTTCTCATGTTAAGTATCTTTGTGGTACGAGGGTACCCAAGGATTATCCTCAATACTTCGTTCTGCAATTTTTCAAGCCCTCCAAGCTTACTTTCAGGCATCAAAGCAAGCAGAGGTGCAGCATAATCCACTAAAGATCTGATCTATGCAAGGTACATCATTTTGACAATTCTGACGTTGGCACCATAGCCTGAGTGATAACCTGCAACAGCCTTGAGAGCTCGGAGCCTCTCTTTATACTGATGACATAGTCTGAATACAACAGAACCATACAGTGGCACCTCAATGCCAAGGTACTGTATTTGAATTTGTTTACATAGTCAAGCTGGGAGCTATCAGACAGTTGCATCTTGCGAACAGCTCCTTCCTGCCTGGGTGGGCGATACTAAATCGGTTTATAAGAACAAAAAAAATTTGGATTTTTTTTCTACACGCCTGTGGGTTTTAAAGACCAAATAGTTCTTAGCAACTTGGAGAATAAAGGACGTCTTGCCTTCAAGCAGTATATTCCTTCCAAACGCCACAGATTTGGATAGAAATTCTTTGTACTCTGTGACTGTGAAAGAGGAATTGAGTTACACATGATAACGTATTCACCTAGTTGTGCTTGCGGCGGCTGATCTTTGCTCTTTCGGTCCACCTCTCAACTGTCAATCAACTGTTACTAACTACTAACTAATTTTTTTCCCCACACACACCCCAGGAAGAAGCTCCATAACAGCTGTCTAACACCCAGGTACCTATTTACTGCTAGGTAACAGGGGCCTTCAGGGTGAAAAAAACTTTGCCCATTTGTTTCTGCCAGGACTGGGAATCGAATCTAGGCCACAGAATTATGAGTCCTGCACGCAGTCTGCTCAGCTACCAGACCCCCAGTGTATACAGATATATCTATATGTATATGGGAACAAATGTAGACATTCCTGCTAATGACCAACATGGCTTCTCGGGTAGTGTTGTGAAGGTACTACTTGCACCATAACTGAACAAGGGGCCACATATTATACACAGATAACTATTATACCTGTTCCTTGCTAACTAGGTTCTTGCTTGATAATAGAACTGTTGTGTGTGGCACAGTGAAGACAAAATGAAGGGAAATGCCAGTGTTTGACACTGCTATGCAGGTTGGTGATTGCGAGCTAAGAAAAACTGGTGCAATACTTTCAGTGTGGTGGGAGGACGGGCGTGAAGTGAACATGTTGACCACCGCTCACGATGGTACAATGGTGAACAGTGGCAAGGTGAACAAAACAACCATTATACAAACCAGACTGTGTTTTGGACTATAACATCAACATGCGTTTGGTGGATAAATGTGATATGATGGTGGGGGCAGTGGAATGTGTACGTAAAACAGGGAAGTGGACCAAGATGATGTTTTTCCACCTTGTTGATGCAACAATGTTGAACAGTTACAATATGTATCTTGTCAAAACAGGTGGTAAACAAAATTTCTATGCGTTCAGTTTTACTGTAGTGACACAATTTTAGAAAAGTTTGCCAAACCAATTCCTGGCATACAAAGACCCATTGTGAACCCAGTATTACACCATGCTCCTACACCCAGGCTTGCTCTCAAGGATGCCTTTCTGACACACAATATAAGGTATTTACCACCAACTGGAAAGTGTGCAGTAGGCCAGTGTGAGTGCACTGTATGTAAGACCACAGAAAAGAGGGAACAGAAACGTAAATTGGTCTTGGTGTACAGCGTGTAAGGTCCCTTTGTGCTATGTCAAATATTTTGACGAGTATCAGTCTCAAGGACTTCTAAGTGTCCAATACTGGTGCAAAAACATGTAAATATTGAGTGAGTGAGTGTATATAGTGAAAACAATTCATAATTTTTTTATATTTCCTGAAAAATAAATCATTTTTGTGCACATACATGTGACTCTAATTTGTGACAATAATAAATTTATAACAGTTGTATTATAATAAAACATCAAGTGACCACATATTGTACCACATCAGTGAAAAAAATGGTTGTAAAATACACCATAGATACTGTAAATAATGCGGCAAAAATAAATTTGCAGCAACTTGGTCTCCTTCAATGCCGTGCCTGACTTTTCCGGGACGCACCACCCTCCAGCGATGACGATCTGTGACATTGTCGGCCAAATTCCTGGCTCATTTACGCCATTGGTAAGTACAATTAATTTTATTTTATATTTTTCTAGTGCTCAGGGAACACAAATAAACACATTTATAAGAAAACAAAAATTTAGTAATTATTTTTTTGTTGCGCCTGGCGGTGTTGCAGGCCAAAAAGCCCTTAGCGGTTTGAGGGTTAAGTAGCGAATGCATACAAGCGATTAACGATCAGCATCTATATAACAAACCATTGTCCTATGGAGTTGATTTCACTTCCCGACACATTTTTTAAAAAATATGAAATGTTTTGTGGCTATTTATGAGTAAATTTATTTATTGTAAATATGCATTCTACTAGTTAATATCATTAATTCAATTTGTGACAATTTGAACAAAGAAGTGCGAGTGTGTACAGGAGGCTGATATGCCAGCAAACTCTCCAGGCAACAATATATCCTGGATAAGTTACTCCCAAACATTGTCACTTGGACCATCGACTTCCTATGATATCACCTGCCACATATTTGCAGTGGACCCTTAGTTTACGAATTTAAGTCATTCCAAGAGATGGTTTGTACACCAAAAATTTGTAAACTGAAATGAATTTTCCCATAAGAAAACATTAGCTACAGCTTTATCTGGATGATTTTTTTCAGCAAAACTTTGCATATTGCACACATTTTCTTAATGATGAAGGGACATCCTCTACTGCCTCTATTTAACTATTTTTTTAGGTTGAACTTTACCACTGATTTTACCCATTGCATGATATATAATAACTTTTATGTTCAGAAACCAAAAAAGCAGACAAACAATGAAATTCTTCACAAAGAATTAAATTGCAGTCATCACTAAACGGGATACACTGGTAAACTGAGGGTGCCTTGCCCCGCGCCCAACAGAACCCACATGCTCGTCGACACATACATGTATCAACAAACTCAAAATCCGAGGCAAACCTTGTATACCGAGTCAAATTTTACAGAAAAATTGACCTTATTTACCGAAAAATTCGTAAAGAGGGGCATTCGTAAACCGAAGTTCCACTATATTTCTTATTTAATTATGAAATGATATTATTTCAGTAAAAATAAGTTTTTCATGTTCTGCATTCAGCACTAACTTAATAAGTTGTAAACACTAGTACGCCATATTTCTTCATTACTTACATAATGCTACGAGGCTTTGAGTAGCTTTCAGTCATTAGATGGACAGCATCTCCAACAGATGGGGCAAGAGACGCTATGGAAACTTAATTTAAAATCGATATATCTTTGTTCTTCAACAAGATAGTGTTCCTTTGGTGCACTCACAATAACAATTATATGTAGGTCTTCCTGGAGGCATATAATATTTTAGGCTATATTAGTGTATATTTGTTAATTACACAATATATCGGCCAGCGCATAGGCGTCTGCACTTCATGTCCGACAACCTACTGAATGCCATTACAAAAACATATGTATCTTCACTTGAGCTTTAAATACAGTGATACCTATGTTTATGAATTTAATCAGTTTCCAGAGACGGTTCTAAACCGTAACGAATTTTCCCATAAGAAATAATAACAATTTAATTAACCACTGAACTGCGCAACGACCCTGCAGGCGATCGACAGAGGGTGCGCAATGCGCCTCTGGGTATTTTTATTTTTCACGTTCCATTCAAAACTAGTGTGCGATAACGTGGGTACGAAATGGATGCCTGGAGGTCCCAGTGATCGTCTGCCATCCTGAAAAAAAATCCCAGCATGCCCTGCGGCTGTGGGAGCCTCAGTTTCAAAGCAGCAACCATGTCTGACGCATCGTCTACGAGCTCCCGATCCACGGTCACCCGCAGTCATGGAAAACGACTCTCTGAGAAGAAAATACGTGACATTTTGTATAATGACTGTGCTATGGATGATGACTTGGACTATGATCCAGAGAAAGACCTTACACAGAGGTCTGATACAAGTGAATGAGAGACTGAGGTTGATGATGCCACGAGCGGGCTCGATACACGCGCCTCGCCCAGCCTGCCTCGCTGCCCTGGGTCAACACTGTTATCACCACCACCACCAAAATGTATGTTCCCTGATGTAAGTTTGTTCAGTGATAGTACTTGCTACTAATTTTTCTCAGGCTTCAGTGACATAGGCTCCAATACAAGTAGTGTGGACAACCCGAGTACGAGCAGCGAGGGTGTTACCAGGCGGGGTTTTGCTGCCTCAGCAACATGTCGGGGCAGGCGGCAGCGTGTCTTGCAGCAACAGGACAATGATGACAGTGACCCCTCTACATCAGGTGTTCGTGGTAGGCCTGCGATACGTAGATCAGCCTCATCTCCTACCATACCCTCACACAGCTCTAACACCAGATGACGCAGCCATATTTTTGGTGCTTGTGGTGGTGTTGGCGCCAAAACCAAACCCCCGCGTGTACTTGTGTGGGAGGATTGTGCCACATTTGTTCCACAAATACCATCGTTTGATGCTACCGATGTTGGTGTTACACCATTATTCCCCTATACAGGTGACGATATGGCAGAAATAGACTATTTCTTGGCGTATTTTGACAATGAATTCATGACCCATCTTGTGACTGAGACAAACCAATACGCTCACAGCCTCATAGACCCCGGCATTTTACCTGCCTCACGCTTCACGCGATGGAAGGACACCACAATTGGTGAGTACAATTGATGAAATGTACGTGTTTCTCGCCCTCAGCATGATGATGAAGCACTCCGAGAAACACATTGTGACAGTAATCTCTTTCAAGAGAGATTTAGCCTGCCCTTTCCTACATCTCGTTACTTCTATACGTCTGCAACATCAAGATACCACATTCACGAATATTATAGAAGTGGAATAACAGACGTCTCTACTAGGGGGATACATTCACTCTACACCCCCCTCCTCACTGTCGCCGCACCACCCTCGTCGATCACCAAACGACCACTTCATACCAACGCTCTCGCCATTGGTGAATCAGCGACTTCAGCGACTTCAGCGCCATCTGCATCGCCCATATATAGTCTTGCATGAGCAGTTGGCCTCAGAATATTCTTTGTGCTCTAAAGCTGACGCTTCTATCTAAGCATACGTCCAGTATACTAGTGGAGGTTTCAGCCAGCCAATATTCTCAGCACCTTTAACTAATTTTTGTCTTGCTTATTGTAGAGT
>WNGS01010003.1:15639-49625 GCA_020271785.1 Procambarus virginalis | reverse complement strand
TTGCTTATAGTACTGTATAGAAATATCTCTTTAATTTAGCAATGGTAAAACAAAGCTTTAAATGTTTTTATTCATATATATGTAAATAATGTGCTTCCTTTTTTTGCTTCCTGTGAAAATTTATTTAAAATGTAATATACTCTGTAGCTAACTTATGGACATTTTTGTTGTAATATTATTTAGCATTGGAGTTGGTAAAGAAGACAATCTGAGACGTACTTAAGGTGAGACCATTTGATTGGTAAGGAAATGTATATTAATCAAGGAATTTTCTCTTCAGATTAATGTGCAAACTGATGTTCATTTTTTATTTTTTGTTTAGGCCTATTTATGAGTTCTATTCTTGATTATAAATATTTCACCGAAGAGTATATTGAAGGCTGATTGGCATTTATAGCTGTCAGTCAAGTTAATATGAAATTTAAATTTATATTACTCTAAAAATTTATCACTCTAAATTTACCAGAAATTTATTACTCTAGCCTAACTTTATCAGTTATGCTGTAATTGTCTGGGAATAATATTTTACCCGATTTACCTGAGGGCCACTAACCCGAGTGGCCTCGATGAGACCAGGAAGTCGTCGGCTTGTTGAAGGTTACCTTCCCCCTCCCAGTTTGCCTTCATGATTTTTTCCAGGTATATTTTGAAATTCAGCACAGTTTTTTTGGCAGTTATGGCTTTGGTGGGTCGGCAGTTCCATTGATCAATAACCCTGTGGGTGAAAAAGCCTGATTCAAAGTTATATTAGTCTGATTGGCAATTATATTATCCTGACTGTCAATTTATATAAAAAAAATTATATCAAAGAGATATTTATGTTGTGGTGCTTGTGGGTTCTATTATGTCTATCAATGGAGAGTTTCAGATCAGGATTAGCATTTAGGAACAAGGTTTTGTACTTGTAAATAGCACAAGAGAATGTGTAGAGCGAGTGTATATGTAGCATGTTCAGGGATTTAAACAGAGAGGCTGTGTGTTGTTTGAAGACAGTTTTATTGTTCTGATAGCAGACTTTTGTTGGGTGATGATGGGCTTGAGGTAATTTGCAGTGGATGAATGAACCCCATGCATAGATACTATATGTTGAGATACCAACCCTAATTTACAAAAAAAGCCTCTAGATTTTTAGCTCCAGCCATTGCATTGCTCTACAACAAATTATTTGAACTCTAAACCTTTCCTGATATTTTGAGAAAAAAAGCAAGAGTAACCTTAGTCCATAAAAGCAGCAATCTCACTGAAGTCAACAATTATAGACCAATATCAATTCTGCCGATTTTGTCTAAATTATTTTAAAGTTAATTTACACGCAGCCTTACTCCTATTTATACTTAGTTCTTCCCATAATGGCTTCAGGCCCAAAAAAGGACCAATCTTGCCCAGTTAGTATGATTAATTTCATTTATGCAGCCCTTGGAAAACTTATTCATTTATTTGTTGACCTACATAGGACGTTTTGACACTGTAAACACATTAACTTTTTTAAATTGCAACGTTATGGAGTAAGAGGTCACTCCCTCCAATACCTACAATCTTACCTCAGTGACAGGCTCCAGTATGTCTCTGTGAATGATTCCAATTTTTCCACTCTACCCATTAACACTGGTGTCTCACCGGGCAGTATTCTTCACCCTCTCGTCTTTTTCATCTCTTCCTCCCTTTCCAGCTCGTTGCCATCGTGAGGGGGCTTGGTTGGCGGATGCTAGAGTGTGATTGTCCATGGGACAGTGTCCTCTGTTCTTTTGAAGCCTTATGCTCCTGCTGCTTTCTTCACTAATTGTGCTGAATGCTTTTTCCTACTATGTTTAATTTTTCCTTCCCAATTCTCCTTTATAATTGCTATTTCCCAGCGACTTTTTGCTATTCTTGATCATTCCTTTAGATGTCGTCTTCTGTTTTGACACTGGGTGTTAGGTGAGGCACAGTCTCTCGCCCGTAAAACTGTGGTACCCGAAATTGTTGAGCAATGGGACACTTTTATTGTCACTCTTTTCCTTCATTGCTGAGCCCAATCTTGATGGTCTGATGGTTCTTAAAGTGGTGATTGCAGGGCATATATCCACAATGCACCCCTGGGGGGGCCCCACGTCTTATCGGGTGTCCTATCCTCTAATTGTGGCGCCATGGTGGGTATGGAGGCTTGTTTGTTGATGAAATGATTACCTGTTCATTTACATGCTGATATCTGACACTTATTTTTAACTTCTCAGATGTGGGGTGGGAGTCCAGGGCCCCGAGTCGGACTGTGATGGAAAGCCGGGCTCTGTAGCCCCCTGCTACTTTGGTCCCAGACCAAGCAGCTCCGGACTTAACCTGCTTGATGGTGTTTTGGCAGTTCTAGTCCCCGAGGCCAGGCTTGACTTGTGAGAGCTTGGTCTACCAGGTCCCAACTACCCCTCTCTGCTCCCCTTCTACCTCTGTGGCAGGGTTGAGCTCCAAGCCCCCAGTGATGACCACCTCATCACACGGAGTGGCTTCATCTCTCATTGTAACAACTGCGCCTTTTACCCCCCTCTTACTGGGGGTGCTCGGTGCCGTCCTCTTCGCAGTCACACTCGCACAATTCCTTCCAGTTCTAATACCTTCCAAGCTTTGTTTGGTCCTGCTACATGGACTAAGTATTTTAATCTCGGTCATGTTAATTCTACTCGTCCTGATGATTTATTCATCCATAAACACCTAGTTGATACCTGGTTGATGGGGTTCTGGGAGTTCTTCTACTCCCCAAGCCCGGCCCAAGGCCAGGTTTGACTTGTGAGAGTTTGGTCTACTAGGCTGTTGCTTGCAGCAGCCCGCAGGCCCACATACCCACCGCAGCCCGGTTGGTCCGGCACTCATTGAAAGAAACTATCTAGTTTCCTCTTGAAGATGTCCACGGTTGTTCTGGCAATATTTCTTATGCTCGCTGGGAGGATGTTGAACAACCATGGACCTCTGATGTTTATATAGTTCTCTCTAATTGTGCCTATGGCACCCCTGCTCTTCACTGGTTGTACAGTACTCTGCAGTTTCTACCATATTGTTCACTCCAGTATGTTGTTATTTTACTGTGCAGATTTGGGACCTGGCCCTCTAGTATTTTCCCACTTGTATATTATTTGATATTTCTCCCATTGTCTTTCTAGTGAGTACATTCGGAGAGCTTTGAGACGATCCCAATAATTTAGATGCTTTATCTCGTTTATGTATCCCGTATATGTTTTCTGTACTCCCTCTATTTCAGCAATCTCTCCTGCTCTAAATGGGGAAGTGAGTACTGAGCAGTACTCAAGATGGGACAGCACAAGTGATTTGAAGAGTACAACCATTGTGATGGGATCCCTGGATTTGAAAGTTCTCGTAATCCATCCTATCATTTTCCTGGCTGCCGCAATATTTGCTTGGTTATGCTCCCTAAAATTTAGGTCATCAGACATCATTATTCCCAAATCCTTTACATGTTTCTTTCCTACTATGGGCAAATTTGATTGTGTTTTGTACCCTGTATTATGTTTAAGGTTCTCACTTTTACAGTATTTGAGTACCTGGAATTTATCGCTGTTAAACATCACGTTATTTTCTGTAGCCCAGTCGAAAACTATTAATATCTGCTTGTAGTTTTTCAATATCTTCAGCAGAGGTAATTTTCATGCTGATTTTTGTGTCATCTGCAAAGCATGATACGAAGCTGTGCCTTGTATTTGAGTCTATATTTGATATGAGAATAAAGAAAAGCCGTGGTGCAAGGACTGTACCTTGAGGTACTGCAGCTTTTAACTGCGCTTGGACTCGATTTTATATGGTTAACTGTTACTCTCTGTGTTCTGTTCGACAGAAAACTGAGTATCAAGCATCCTACTTTACCAGTTATTCCCATTAACCTCATTTTGTGTGCTATCACTTCATGGTCACATTTATCGAATGCCTTTGCCAATCCGTGTATACTACATCTGAACTCTGTTTTTCTTCTAATGCCTCAGTGATTTCGTCATAACGGTCAAGTAGCTGTGAGAGGCATGATCTTCCTGCTCTAAATCCATGTTGACCTGGATTGTGGAGGTCTTTGGTCTCCATGAAACTAGTGACCTGACTCCTGATCACTCTCTCAAATACAGTAATTTTGTTATGTGGGACGTTAGTGCAACTGGTCTATAATTCTTTGCCAATGCTTTGCTACCTCCCTTGTGTGGAGGGGCTATGTCTGCTGCTATAAGCGCATCTGGTATCTCCCCCGTGTCCAAGCTCTTCCTCAACACTATACTGAGTGCCTGTGCTACTGGCACTTTGAATTTCATTATAAATATTGAATTCCATGAGTCTGAACCCGGGGCTGAGTGCATGGGCATATTGTCAATTTATCTTTAAAAACCTGCCACGCTCATGTTGATATCAGTTATATTTACAGGGGTTTGTATATCACGCATAAAGAAGTTGTCCGGATCTTTCACTTTCATGCTGTGTATCGGGGTGCTAAACATGTCTTCATACTGCTTTTTTAGGATTTCACTAATTTCTTTGTCATCCTCAGTGCATGAACCTTCACTAGTACGAATAGGTCCAATACTGGCAGTGGTTTTTGCTTTTGATTTAGCATATGCAAAGAAATATTTTGTGTTTTCTTTATTTCTTGAATTGTTTCTGTTTTAGTTGCCTTTCTTCAATCTGATATGAATACTTCAATCTCTGTTCGATTTCTTCAATCTCCCTGTTTAAATTATTCCTTCTTTGTATGGAAAGTCGTGTCTGCTTCAGCATTTCTGTTAACTTTTTTCTTCTTTTGTAATGTCGTCTGCGTTCTTTTTCTACGTTGGACCTTGTGTAGGATTTTTATTACTTAAACATTTTCCCATTGAATGTTGTAAGTTCCCTGTTTATTTTCTCCGAGTCTATCCTTTTATTATTAAAATTTAATTTATTGAATAGCCCTTCTCGCTTGTTGTTTCTCTTGGGCCTACTACCATTATTTATGTTAGTTTGCACTTCAATGAGCTTGTGGTCCGAGTACGTAGTGTCCGAGACAGTAATGTCTCTGATTAGCTCATCATTGTTCGTGAATATGAGGTCCAGCGTGTTCTCATTCCTAGTCGGTTCTGCAATCTGCTGACTGAACGAGAATTTGTCACAGAATCTCAGTAGTTCTCTGACCTGTGATTGGTTATTTCCAGGTTGATTTCATGCTATAGTATTACTGTTTACTATTCTCCATTGTAAACTGGGTAGATTGAAGTCTCCAAGGAAGATAATATCTGGTACTGGGTTTGCTAGGTTATCAGGGCTATTTTCTATTTTGTGGATCTGCTCAGTGAATTCCTCAACTGTTGCATCTGGCAGTTTGTGTATTAGAATAATAATTAGATTTATATTCTCTACCTTGATTCCAAGTATCTCTACCACCTCATTGGTCAAGTTCAGGAGATCTGTGCATTCCAGCTCCTCTTTAATATACAGACCTTCTCCTCCACTTGACGTAATTACTCCTTCTCTAGTTGATTTGGTGGATACCTTTGTTACTTTTAACCCCACCCATACTGGTACACGTGTTGTTGCAGCTCCTTCTCGGGAAGCAGCTGTCCACTTAGCCTCGTTGTCCTGCATTGGGGAGACACTGGTTCGAATATAAAAAAATGCCTGGTTATATAAATGCCAGGATTGGCACAGTTATTCTTCCATACCATGTAGCGACTGGTGATAAGGAACTTAAAGACTACCATAATAAACATATCCTTGAGGCCCAAGGCCATTCTATCCTCCATATTAATGTTACTCGCCCTCCCTCGTGGTCGTCATGGCCAGTCTCTTTGTGTAATGAAAATCACTTTTGATAGGTCCCTTCCGTCTTCCGTAACTCTTGGTGCCAGATGCTCTATTCAGGAGTACATCTGCTCTTCTTGCCTCTTCCCTCTGTGGTGTCGCCTTGTCGTGGTGAGGGGCTCACGTACACCACCCTGGGACTAGTGAGGGTTGCCTTTGCCCCTTCTTTGTGTGTTGTACATTCAGGGGGGCACCACGTAGGGGTCTTGTGAGCCATCGGACCGCCCGCTGGAAGGGTAGCCCTGAGTGGATGGCTGGGTGTCCAGGCTGGGAAAATAGGGGGAGTGGGGTCTTTGCACTAGTGTGGGAGAATGAACTATGCAGGACTCCGTGTTAAAAAGGGGGGAGGCACCACTGGGGACGATGCACCCTTCTTGCACTGGCCTGTGCTCGGCCTCCCTAGCTGCCCTGGTAGGTGGTATCCCTTGGTTCCAGGCCCCAAACTTTAAGAAAGACTGCTGCATGGGTAATGAAACGACTTCTCTTTCCCAGGCTCATAGGAGTGGGTGACCAGGCCCCTGCGTCGGACTGTGCTGGAAGACTGGGCTCTGTAGCACCCACTACATTGGGCCCAGACTGGACTACTCCCTCGCTCCCCTTCCTCTTCTGTGGTAGGGTCGAGCCCCAAGCCCCCTTGTGGTGACTAATTCGTCCCCTAGTACAGCTCCATCTCTCATTGTGACTACTGCGCCTTATGACCCCTCTCTCTCTCTCTAGGGGGTTCTCACCACTGTGAATTCCTTCGAATTCCACTGTGAATTCCTCGATTCCTCGAAGAATTCCTCGACTAGAATGAGGTTGACGAGTTCTGAAAATGTAGAAACATGGGCTGCTTCCAGCCATTTCATGAAATATCTTTTCTTGGTATTGGCAAATTCTAAATAGGTGGTGACACTTGCCTTTATATAATCACAGAATTTTCGTCTGTAGCTTTCGGTGGAGAGAAGGTTGGCGTCTAGAATGGCTTGCTTTAGGGTCTGGTAGTCATTCTCAGACGCTAAGGTACTGAGAGTAACCGCAGCTCTACCTGTGAGATGCACTCTGAGAAGTATAGACCACTGATCTTCAGGCCAGCTAAGTTTTTTAGCTAGGGCTTCAAAAGTAGTAAAAAACACATCCATCTCTGTCTCAACGAATGGTGGCATTTACTTACTTGCCTGGGAGATGCTAAAGCTTGCTGGAGGACTGGCTGTTTGTTGGTGCTGAGTGTAGTGTGTAGTTTCCAAGTCGAGTTCTCTTCTACGGTATTCTAGAGCATTATCGGCTTGCTTCTTACTGTGCTCACGTTGTATCTTCAGATCACGTTCTTTTACTTCAAGCTGTTCCCTCTCACGCTCACATTGGAATTCAACCTGCTGACGTTGTAGGGCAGCTTGGCGTTCCTGTTCTTCTTTCTTTAGGGCAGCTTGTTCTTTCTGGAATTGTAGAGCTTCTTTTTGGTGTTAACACTCTACTTTCGCTAGTTCTAACTTTAACTTCATAGTTGCCAGAGCATGTCGGTCTGCAATGGAATAGTTTTCGTGAGAATCAGAGTCTATAATTTTTTTATCAAAGAGGTGGTCAAGGATAAGGTTATGCAATTCACTTTTGTTGGCTCCATGGGGAACATCTAGTTGGTACTCATGTGCTAGAGTTTGTAATTCTGTCTTCTTGGTACGAATTAAGTTCCCTACTTCATTTGCTGGATCACTACGAAATGCTGAGAGACGAAACATTTTGAGATATCAAACAGACATATAGAGAATATACCTGTGGTATTATAAGTGTCAGTAACAGGATGACGTGGCAACTGGTGACTATCCTGTGGGAATTCAATCGTTAATGTGAAAACAATTAACATTAATATTAAATGTTAAATGATTAAATAATCAAAACGCAGGGAAATCTTGTACCCGGCACTCAATATACGAGAATAAGGGCAAGAAAATCCTACTAAAATAAATGAAACTTGATAGTTTCAGAAGTGAGAGGTAGTCCAAAAACGTAGGGATACCTTGCCGGGTCTCTATAGGACAGAAGCAAGGGGTTTCCTACTTAACTAGATGACACTTACAGAATTAGCATTCTTTGTGCTCTGGAAAAAGATTGCCAATGCCCTACCTGTGTATCATAATCTCTGACCGATGCGTAGGGTTGCGAGTGTCATCTGGTGATGAGAACTGCTGTTGAGGTCCCACTTCAACAGCGTAGTCCGTGCGAGAGGAACTATGGCCCTCTATATCCTCCTTCGGTCGGATTGCAGAAGATAGGGTACGTGTCCCGAAAACAAACCAAAGTACCAGGGTGCCAAAGGGGGTGATCTGCCGTAAATGAGAAATATTCTGGGAACGAAAAAAGTGGAATGCACGAATAATAACACCGAGGGATGAACAATCAATTAAGAGAGTGACTGTGGCCACCAGACACCACGTAATCCACAGTCATCCAACACTCATAAAATGTTACACTCCGAAAGCACAAAATACACAGCACCATAACAATTAAAAGTTATGAAATTAGTGAAAAAGCAACGTGTAACAAAGCCAAGTACACTTACCGCAAATTGAAATGATTAGTCTAGTATCGTACCTGAGGATCTCTTCCAAGACAAACCTTATTGTGAAGAATATCCCAGATGGGCACCCATTAATGTGACGAGAAAGGTAGGTGTTAAGGCAGTCTTCTCTATGGTTGGTGTAAGTGCCAGTCACATTAGAAAAAAAAGACAAAAACAAAATGTTGACTGCTTTGCGGGTGTCTTCCTGTGGTAATGTGAAAGGGAAAAACACGCAAAACAAACCTTATAAATAATGAAACTTTAATTTACTTTAAACAAATATAAACAAAATAAAGATAATCCCTTGGCTATGTACAGTGCTGATCAAAACAAAGACAAAACACAATATAAAATAAAATAATAATTATGTTACTATACAATAAGCAAGACAAAAATTAGTTAAAGGTGCTGAGAATATTGGCTGGCTGAAACCTCCACTAGTATACTGGACGTATGCTTAGATAGAAGCGTCAGCTTTAGAGCACAAAGAATATTCTGAGGCCAACTGCTCATGCAAGACTATATATGGGCGATGCAGATGGCGCTGAAGTCGCTGATTCACCAATGTCGAGAGCGTTGGTATGAAGTGGTCGTTTGGTGATCGACGTGGGTGGTGCGGCGACAGTGAGGAGGGGGGTGTAGAGTGAATGTATCCCCCTAGTAGAGACGTCTGTTATTCCACTTCTATAATATTCGTGAATGTGGTATCTTGATGTTGCAGACGTATAGAAGTAACGAGATGTAGGAAAGGGCAGGCTAAATCTCTCTTGAAAGAGATTACTGTCACAATGTGTTTCTCGGAGTGCTTCATCATCATGCTCAGGGCGAGAAACACGTACATTTCATCAATTGTACTCACCAATTGTGGTGTCCTTCCATCGCGTGAAGCGTGAGGCAGGTAAAATGCCGGCGTCTATGAGGCTGTGAGCGTATCGGTTTGTCTTAGTCACAAGATGGGTCATGAATTCATTGTCAAAATAAGCCAAGAAATAGTCTATTTCTGCCATATCCTCACCTGTATAGGGGAATAATGGTGTAACACCAACATCGGTAGCATTAAACGATTGTATTTGTGGAACAAATGTGGCACAATCCTCCCACACAAGTACACGCGGGGGTTTGGTTTTGGCGCCAACACCACCACGAACACCAAAAACATGGCTGCGTCATCTGGTGTTAGAGCTGTGTGAGGGTATGGTAGGAGATGAGGCTGAACTACGTATCGCAGGCCTACCACGAACACCTGATGTAGAGGAGCCACTGTCATCATTGTCCTGTTGCTGCGAGACGCGCTGCCACCTGCCCCGACATGTTGCTGAGGCAGCAAAACCCCGCCTGGTAACACCCTCGCTGCTCGTACTCGGGTTGTCCACACTACTTGTATTGGAGCCTATGTCACTGAAGCCTGAGAAAAATTAGTCGCAAGTACTATCACTGAACAAACTTACATCAGGGAACATACATTTTGGTGGTGGTGGTGATAACAGTGTTGACCCAGGGCAGCGAGGCAGGCTGGGCGAGGCGCGTGTATCGAACACGCTCGTGGCATCATCAACCTCAGTCTCTCATTCACTCGTATCAGACCTCTGTGTAAGGTCTTTCTCTGGATCATAGTCCAAGTCATCATCTATAGCACAGTCATCATACAAAATGTCGCGTATCTCCTTCTCAGAGAGTCGTTTTCCATGACTGCGGGTGACCGTGGATCGGGAGCTCGTAGACGATGCGTCAGACATGGTTGCTGCTTTGAAACTGAGGCTCCCACGGCCGCAGGGCATGCTGGGGTTTTTTTCAGGATGGCGGACGATCACTGGGACCTCCGGGCATCCATTTCGTACCCACGTTATCGCACACCAGTTTTGAATGGAACGTGAAAAATAAAAATACCCAGAGGCGCATTGCGCACCCTCTGTCGATAGGCCTGCAGGGTCGTTGCGCAGTTCAGTGGTTAATTAAATTGTTATTATTTCTTATGGGAAAATTTGTTACGGTTTAGAACCGTCTCTGGAAACTGATTAAATTCGTAAACATAGGTATCACTGTATTTAAAGCTCAAGTGAAGATACATATGTTTTTGTAATGGCATTCAGTAGGTTGTCAGACATGAAGTGCAGACGCCTATGCGCTGGCCGATATATTGTGTAATTAACAAATATACACTAATAAAGCCTAAAATATTATATGCCTCCAGGAAGACCTACATATAATTGTTATTGTGAGTGCACCAAAGGAACACTCTCTTGTTGAAGAACAAAGATATATCGATTTTAAATTAAGTTTCCATAGCGTCTCTTGCCCCATCTGTTGGAGATGCTGTCCATCTAATGACTGAAAGCTACTCAAAGCCTCGTAGCATTACGTAAGTAATGAAGAAATATGGTGTACTAGTGTTTACAACTTATTAAGTTAGTGCTGAATGTAGAACATGAAAAACTTATTTTTACTCTGAAATAATATAATTTCATAATTAAATAAGAAATATAGTGGAACTTCGGTTTACGAATGCCCCTCTTTACGAATTTTTCGGTAAATAAGGTCAATTTTTCTGTAAAATTTGACTCGGTATACAAGGTTTGCCTCGGATTTCGAGTTTGTTGATACATGTATGTGTCGATGAACATGTGGGTTCTGTTGGGCGCGGGGCAAGGCACCCTCAGTTTACCAGTGTATCCCGTTTAGTGATGACTGCAATTTAATTCTTTGTGAAGAATTTCATTGTTTGTCTGCTTTTTTGGTTTCTGAACATAAAAGTTGCTATTATATATCATGCAATGGGTAAAATCAGTGGTAAAGTTCAACCTAAAAAAATTGTTAAATAGAGGCAGTAGAGGATGTCCCTTCATCATTAAGAAAATGTGTGCAATATGCAAAGTTTTGCTGAAAAAAATCATCCAGATAAAGCTGTAGCTAATGTTTTCTTATGGGAAAATTCATTTCAGTTTACAAATTTTTGGTGTACAAACCATCTCTTGGAATGACTTAAATTCGTAAACTAAGGGTCCACTGCAAATATGTGGCAGGTGATATCATAGGAAGTCTATGGTCGAAGTGACAATGTTTGGGAGTAACTTATCCAGGATATATTGTTGCCTGGAGAGTTTGCTGGCATATCAGCCTCCTGTACACACTCGCACTTATTTGTTCAAATTGTCACAAATTGAATTAATGATATTAACTAGTAGAATGCACATTTACAGTAAATAAATTTACTCATAAATAGCCACAAAACATTTCATATTTTTTAAAAAATGTGTCGGGAAGTGAAATCAACTCCATAGGACAATGGTTTGTTATATAGATGCTGATCGTTAATCGCTTGTATGCATTCGCTACTTAACCCTCAAACCGCTAAGGGCTTTTTGGCCTGCAACACCGCCAGGCGCAACAAAAAAATAATTACAAATTTTTTGTTTTCTTATAAATGTGTTTATTTGTGTTCCCTGAGCACGAGAAAAATATAAAATAAAATTAATTGTACTTACCAATGGCATAAATGAGCCAGGAATTTGGCCGACAATGTCACAGATCGTCATCGCTGGAGGGTGGTGCGTCCCGGGAAAGTCAGGCACGGCATTGAAGGAGACCAAGTTGCTGCAAATTTATTTTTGCCGCATTATTTACAGTATCTATGGCGTATTTTACAACCATTTTTTTCACTGATGTGGTACAATATGTGGTCACTTGATGTTTTATTATAATACAACTGTTATAAATTTATTATTGTCACAAATTAGAGTCACATGTATGTGCACAAAAATGTTTTATTTTTCAGGAAATATAAAAAAAATTATGAATTGTTTTCACTATATACACTCACTCACTCAATATTTACATGTTTTTGCACCTGTGAGATTTTTCTCTATGCCTACCTCCCTTAGGAGGTGGACTACAAGTTTAAAGGCTGCTCTTGGCAGTTAAGCATGAGTCCAGTAGAAAAAGGAGAAGCGGGAGCAAACCGCCAGGCTTCCACCAGCAGGGGTGAAAACCTGTCCACAATAGGCCGCTGGTTCCTCCTAGTTAAACATGACGTTAAAACCAATAAAGGGTAACCGATGGGTTCTCACAATCAAATTTTATATTTGTTGTGGCGCTATGAATTGGAATTCGAATTCCCAAGAGCACAGCCGTCATATCAAAGATCAAAACAACAATATCAAATATATCAGAACATGGGTGTGGCACAGAATAGTTGAAGGTTGACATCAAAGACCGTTTAACAAAATTAAACAATTTATTAATAACAAGAGACTAGACTACTACATTATCGAGTTTACATTTACGTTAATGTCCCTCCAGTGGCACTATAACCAACAGCTAACTAGCAACCCTTGCTGTGTGGCTGCATACTGAACTAACCTGAACACAGGTGTGCCCACTGACGACGCAATATTGCAAATCAAAGAAAAATATCACAGACTAAGTTACACCACAGCGAGTGATTTAATTACGTTAATGTCCATCCAGTGGCATTTGCAACACAGCTATTCAACAGCCCCTCCGGAAGTGACAGCAAGCTCCATCTTGCTGACACTTTGAACTGACAACATGACTAACTGAACAAAAGAAGGATCCACTGATGACACAAGCAAGGAATCAATAGTGTCACGGCTTCACGGTGTACAGCTACTCTAATCCCGAGCTTAAGGTCCTCCTTACAAACAGGAGAGACCCCCGTAACTTGGCGGGTAGTCCAACAGTGACTCCCCCTATCACAACTAAAGTGAACAAAGTCAGGCAAGGTGGGATTCTGGGACACAGCTCCACTCATCCCTAAGTTACTTTACCCTCGTCACTAGACGATAACCAAAAGCAATTGCCTTAATCAATTACAACATTGATTATGTGAATAATGATGGAAATTGACTGATCACAGCAGTCAGCAACAAGTACTACTTTAATCACAAACAAGTGTCTCACGCTAGACACAACATGATAGTACTCTACGTTAACACAAGTCCTCTTGTCACAATAACTCAAACTCTTAAATTACATCACACTTGACTCCTTGCAAGTATTCAGTGAGTAATTCTTAATTAAGGTCAAACGGACCACTCATTACATCCCAATTGAGCTACGTTAACTAAGCCTACCCCAAGTGGGTGGCTTCTCAACAGTCTGTGTATCATTAATTACTTTTACTATGAGTGCTAATTACCCTAATTAACCTCGAGCAATTAATTAACTGTCACCAGGACCGATAATTAATCATACATAAATACGTCTCACTCCGCACTGCCTAAGCAGGTCTCATCAAACACTGTGAATTCACGGAAGAGGAGTTAATTACTAATTAACAATGAGTGCAACTTAATCCACTGTCACCAGACAGAATATGATTAATATAACGTATTATGCTAACCCCATGACCTCGCTTTACCGAGTCATCTGAGTCCTCAAGACTCCAGACGTTAATTACTCCACTAATTATCATGAGCCACTAATTGCCCCAACCCTGAAAGGCAGTTAGTCTCGAGCAACTGACGTTAACACTATCACTGACAGATTCTGGCAGATCCTCTCCCACTACGTGAATTCATGATGAGAATGCTAATTACATAATTAGCTAGAGTGGTCAATTAATTGTCACACAGACAATTAATTGCACCGGAAACGTATTCCCACAAGCTCAAGTTCAATACTGTTCTCCCATAACAGCCCTCACTCATTCAACAACTACAAATGTGCACCCCCTTATCCAGTTAATTACCCCTAATTAACTCACTGAATCCTCAAGTTCTCAACCCAACTTAAAGAAACAAAGTAACCCTAAGGTTACATAGGTCACACATATAATGGCATGCAAAACAACATAAAATAGCACTGCCCACATACGGTTGCAACTACTGCAACTCGTTAATTACTATGCCCACACAGTAATGACACACGGTTTTGCAACAATCAAGGTATCCTAATATTACTGCCCCTCTAATCTTGCAAACGTTGCAAAAGATCGCCCGATCCCGGTGGCTTCAGCAAGACAATTTACGTTAATATAAGGCACCGTCGCTCTACGCGGACAGCTGGCACTAATTCTCCCATAATTAGGCAAATTAACAAATTGCTCGCTCCCATTAAGTGACTGAGAATTTCCCTGAATACTCAAAGGGTCCCTTTAAATCCTCAACACAGTTCCTAGGACAGTAATAACGTATACCTGATACCACTGCACAAACCTGCACATAATGATACAGTCAGCATGCCCCCCATGCTAATGACATCATTAGGCAATCAGTCAGCGATCACATCTACTGACTCACCACACAACATAATACATGCAACATGCAAATGAAACATATGGAAATGGCCTCCATAACAATGCAAATTAATCACCAGGACAATATCCCAGGACAATTCACAGTCTCCGTGGTGTAGTGGTAAGACACTCGCCTGGCGTTCCGCGAGCGCTATGTCATGGGTTCGTATCCTGGCCGGGGAGGATTTACTGGGCGCAATTCCTTAACTGTAGCCTCTGTTTAACGCAACAGTAAAATGTGTACTTGGATGAAAAAACGATTCTTCGCGGCAGGGGATCGTATTCCAGGGACCTGCCCGAAACGCTACGCGTAATAGTGGCTGTACAAGAAAGTAACAACTCTTGTATATATCTAAAAAAAAAAAAAAAAAAAAAAAAAAAAAAAAAAAAAAAAAATATACAGACCTCAGGATGTCCACTAATAACCCTGCCCCACGGGCCTGCTTAATTAACTCTAACCTGGCCTAATTACATAATGAGGTACCATGGCACTAACCAAGGCTGAACGATTATACAGAATCGACAGACTGGATCATTTATATGATGATTTTCTACACTGACTGGTCCCAACCTCAAGTCAGTCTACACACATTATCTCTACAGATATACAATTATATAGCGCCTCCCTGTGTGCTTTTGTAAGGTTACCACGGGTTCTCTGCTTTACCTGGGTTTTAAGGCTTTCCAGGGTTGCCTGGATTTGTGGGTGAAGTCCATTTAATTTGAAAGTGGTGTTTCCTTGAACTGAGGCAGGATTCAGGTATTTCATTGAAAGAATATACATGATGGCCACTAACATTAATGTTTTATGTTGATACATTTCATACCCCTATTATTTCCATTTCTTTCTTTATTATGCACCCCATACCCATCCCGTGGGCGGTGATGTAAAGGATTACAAAGGCACATAATCGGTTCAGGAACTGAACCCTCTAGTTCGTTTAGCTAAGCAAATAACAATTTTTAACGCTAGTTACAAAATTAAAAATGTTATATATACATGTACACATTCTCATACATACATGTACACACACACACACATATATATATATATATATATATATATATATATATATATATATATATATATATATATATATATATATATATATATATATATATACGTATACATATATACATACACATACATATTTATAATCACCACACAAATACACACATCAATAATCTCTGTGTCGCAAGTGGTCAACAAGAGGCTCACAACAGTCACTATACAAGGCACTTTACATCTATGGTGAGTCTGGGCGGCAGCTTTACAGTCATGTGCTCCACACCCACCGAACTGGGCGGCAGCTTTACAGTCATGTGCTCCACACCCACCCAACTGGGCGGCAGCTTTACAGTCATGTGCTCCACACCCACCCAACTGGGCGACGGCTTTACAGTCATGTGCTGCACACCCACCCAACTGGGCGGCAGCTTTACAGTCATGTGCTCCACACCCACCCAACTGGGCGGCAGCTTTAAAGTCATGTGCTCCACACCCACCCAACTGGGCGGCAACTTTACAGTCATGTGCATGCATTACCTACAGTAAGCAAATGCTGGATACTTCGCTAAGATTTCGGGCAGCACATCATTATGAATGAAGTACTTACACATTTCTTGGACATTATTGATGGTGTTATCTCTAAATTCCGAGATTTTTTCACATTCCATTATATAATGACGCAAAGTATGCGAATAATTCTGCTGACAGAGTTTACATTTAGACAACTCTACCCTTATTAATATTCACCTTTGTGTCACAATTTATATGTTTGTCCTGCACATGTACCGCCCCCCATCCAGTGGGTAGCGGTGGATAGGTTACAATCACTCAGTTACTACCTACAGTTAGCAAACTGGGGATATTTGGCTAGAATTTCTGGTAGCAGATCATTTTGAATGAAATATTTACATATCGCTGGAACATTGATAATAGAATTGTCTATAATTCACGTATGTTTTCGCACTCCATCACATAGTGACGGAGGGTGTGGGAATAATTTTGTTGACACAGTTTACATTTGGTCAGGTCTACATCAGCAGATAATGAGAATTCCCAGAGGTACTTGTAACCGAGTCTAAGCCGAGCAGCAGTAACATCTAGAAGTCTGCTGATTTTATTGGATGATCCATAGATATGGGGCTCCTCTTGCATGATAGTGTGATGATAGATGGAATTACTGGTGTCAATTTCACTTTGTCTCAGATCTACAAGATCTTGTTGAAGTTCTCTCTGTACTGCTGCTCTCAGATTGCTCATTGACAATCCAAGGTTAAACTCAACGGCTCCTTTAAAGGCAGATTCTTTGGCTAACGTATCAGCTCTATCATGCATTCGGAGGCCAACATGAGATGGAGACCACATGAAATGGACTCTGTTACCATCCTTAATAATATTGTTGTATTTGTGTCTAGCTTCGGACACGAGCATGTTACAGTTATGTCTTAAAGAGTTGAGAGCATTTAAGGATGATAAGGAGTCACTTACAATTAATGTATCAAGTTAATGTGAATGTATCATGAATCTGATACATTCTGAGTTGAGTTCCAGTTTTTGTTATCCATTTGGAACAATGCTGATCTTCAATAAAGTAATTCTGAAGGGCTTCTGTGCAAGGATTAGGATGAGTTAGCCTAAGCATTTTTATACCAATTTGACAGTTAATTTCAGTACCACGATCAACAACGCTCAGAATATTAAGTTCCTTTCTCATATTAAGTATCTTTGTGGTACGAGGCACCCAAGGATTATCCTCAAGGCTTCGTTCTGCAATTTTTCAAGCCCTCCAAGCTTTCTTTCAGGCATCAAAACAAGCAGAGGTGCAGCATATTCCACTATAGATCTGATGTATGCAAGGTATATCATTTTGACAATTCTGACATTGGCACCATAGCCTGAGTGATAACCTGCAACAGCCTTGAGAGCTCGGAGCCTCTCTTTATTCTGACGACAGAGTCTGAATACAACAGGCCCATACAGTGGCACCTCAAGGCCAAGGTATTTGAATCTGTTTACATAGTCAAACTGGGAGCCATCAGACAGTTGCATCTTGCGAACAGCTCCTCCCTGCCTGGGTGGGCGCCGATTTAGTATCTTTGTTTTCTCTGCTGAGATAATTAAACCTAGATCCTGACATGAGTCTAATACAGAGTTAAGAGTGTTCTGCGTGTTAGCATAGCCAGTGGTGTGTATCATTATATCATCAGCATAGCTAATGATGGGGACGTTGGGTTTGCTCGGTATAGAGTTTAACAGCGTGTTTATTAAGATATTAAATAAGGTAGGACTGAGGACACCACCCTGCGGGGTACCTAGTTCAAAGTCTCTTGTTCCACTCCTATGTCCCTGGAAAAATACAGATGACTTCCTGTTGGATAAGTAACCCCTGATCCAACAAAGAAGCCAACCACCAATATTCATTCTTGCAAGCTCACTCAAGATAACATGTCTATTTGCAATGACTTGGAGATACTATGAACATGTTTGCCATACAATTTTTGTTTTCTCTAATAGTCACATAGCATAGAGAAAACGGCATTGTATTGGATTTTCGTGGTAAGACTATTGTATTGTTGACACGACGAGTGTAATTAATCGACGTAGGTTTTTTTCTTTGTTGCCGGTCTAACGCATCCTTGTGTGACATTTTATACATATGTCCTTGTAGAACATTTTATTGCGAACACATTGGCACAAAAATGAAATATGTATTTTGAAAATTAAGGTCAGGACAGTGAAAAGAATAAACTTTTCAATACTAATTTCGTCGATGTGGGGTAACGGGTAACACTTTACCCACTTCCCACACTCTTGAGGATGGGCGCGATCATGATTCTACATTTATATGCATATGTACGTGTCGGGAGTTTTATTGCGATTTCAGTGATACCAAATTTAACGCTGTAGAATAAGTGTGGAGTTTACAACCCTGAAAAGAATAGAAACATTTCGTCGCTGTTTGGAGCTCACGGCTAGTGATCTATGTATAGTTGTTTATTTGCGGCCGGTCTAACGCATCCTTTTGTGACATTTTATACATATGTTCTTGTAGAACATTCTATTGTGAACACATTGGGCGCTGCCCAATAAACTCGACACTCGGGGCAAAATTTAAAAAAACAAAACTTTAATCTTGGTGGAACATAAAATGGCCGCCTGTGTTTATGGTGTCGTCAGATGGCGCTGTGACGTCACAGGTGAGGGAAGCACGTACTGCGCATTAATGCTTCGATCCCTAGTTATTTATTTATTTATTTTATTTATATATATACAAGAACGTAGATTGGGGGTTAAGAGACAACATAGAGTTTAAGTTGGAATTACAATCTTGTAAAGCCACTAGATATATATAGCATTTCGGGCAAGTCCTTATAAACTAATCTTTGAGCAAATCCTTAAACAAACAAAGTTTTAGAGAAATAATTAGGAGTAAAATTGATAAAAAGTGTTTAATAGGTACATTACAGCTTTACTTTACAAGTACAGACAATTTTAAGCAGGATAATTACAGTAAAATTGTAAAAAAAATTTTTACAGGTACGATGCAAGAATTTTCGACACAAAAGCAGATCAGAACAATACACAATAATAACAATACACAATACAATAATGAACAAGGAATCCTAAATACAATTAGGAAAACATCTCAGGGTTATACATTGGATTACTGAAGCACAATATGAGGATCATTACAAGGAGTAATGCAGTACAATACAAGGAGTAATGCAGTACACTCATATTCTATTATTAAGTTAATATTGAGTTCCTTCCTCATGTTAAGTATCTTTGTGGTACTAGAGGCATCCAAGGATTATCTTCAAGGCTTCGTTCTGCAAGTTTTCAAGCCCTTTAAGCTTTCTTTCAGTCATCAACTTAAGCTCCTTGATTTTTTTTTTTTTTTTGAGATATATACAAGAGTTGTTACATTCTTGTACAGCCACTAGTACGCGTAGCGTTTCGGGCAGGTCCCTGGAATACGATCCCTGCCGCGAAGAATCGTCTTTTCATCCAAGTACACATTTTACTGTTGCGTTAAACAGAGGCTACAGTTAAGGAATTGCGCCTAGTAAATCCTCCCCGGCCAGGATACGAGCCCATGACATAGCGCTCGCGGAACGCCAGGCGAGTGTCTTACCACTACACCACGGAGACTGTTATCATCTCATCAAATGATTTTCCCCAAGAAACTGACAGAGAAGACTGTACTGCCATCGTGATCCAGGAATTGCGTACCAAGTTGAATTACTCAATCAAATCAAGTGACATCAAACAAATCGAGTTTGGAAATAACTTGTCAGTGACCAAGCTGGTCAATACAATCTCCAAGCAATGGTAAGGGAAAAGTATCCACAACAGTTACCTTAATCAATCGCCTGTAGTCAGTATACAGACGCCACTTGCCATGCAGTTTAGGAACTAGTAAGCAAGGCGAGCACCAGGAACTTTTACTAGGCCTAAACCATGCTCGATGAGTAACTCCTCTTCCCTCCTTATACCAGCCGTCTTCTCTGGTGACACTCTATACAGATGCATACGAATAGTGGTGGTGTCTGTGACCTGAATATCATGGCTAATGACATGGGTCTGGGTAAGCACTTCTCCAAACAGACTACCATACTCGTCTAGTAAGGTTTTCAACTCTCCCTGTTTCTCTTCATCCAAGTGACCCAACATCTCCACAAAGCTAGAATAACAAAGGATAGGATTAGTTACATCAACATATATATGACTCGCAGGTGTGTCTGCCTCCTGTACCACACATGACACTGGCCTGGTAACCTGAACAGTTTTTAACCTATTTATGTGGATTACTAAAGTCTTGGAGTGGTCATTCTATCTTCATAAGTCAACTCTGAGCGTCTTGATATGGCTTCAAATGGACCTTCAACATGATGCTCTAGTGCAGCCTCCACTCTGGTTTTAAGAACAAGTACATGATCACCTGGTTTGAAACATCTGAACTTGACCCTGAACTTTTTGTCATGGTGTTGCTTCATCTTGAGCTGTGACTCCTTCAGATGTTCACTCGCCACGTCTTGGTATCTCTTCAACTTGGAATCTATCTGGCTCAGCAGACGACGTCCCTCAGTGGGAGAAACGTTTCCCATCAGTCTCTCACGCAGCAACTGGATCCGACCTCTCACTTGATGACCCAAAAATAATTGGAAAGGAGAACACCCCAACAAATGCTGTAAACCACTACGAGCTGCAAATAATACAAAGGGTAAGTTCTCATCCCAATTGTGTCCAGAGCTAATTTGGCAAAGTGCAGAAAAAATAATTCGGGATCCTTCTCATTAAACTTGGGTATATCAAACACTCTAGGAAAGTGAATGCCACTATCTAAACTTCTTCCTGAAGACCCCTTACTCCCAGCAGATACTCTAGCATCTAGTTTTTTTTCTTCTAGCCTCAGCCGTCTGCTGTTTGATTATAATTGCTTAGTTACCTCTTCTCTAAATCTAACTGCTTCTAACTCGGCTGTTCTCTTCTTGGTTTCCTCCTCTCCCCTAAGTCTAACTGCTTCTAACTCGGCTGTTCTCTTCTTAGTTTCCTCTTCTCCCCTGAGTCTAACTGCTTCTAACTCGGCTGTTCTCTTCTTAGTTTCCTCTTCTCCCCTGAGTCTAACTGCTTCTAACTCGGCTGTTCACTTCTTAGTTACCTCTTCACATATAAATTTCTCCAACTCAACCTGTCTTAACTGAGCTTCCCATTCCTGCCTTCTAACTATAGCAGAAATCTCAGCCTAATCCGGGTATTCCTTTATCATCGTATCATCTAACAGACCATCTTTCACCAGATGCAAAAATATGGTACTCAACAACTTATATTTGGTCCTTCTAGGTGCAACATCTAGCTCTAGGACCTTCTAGGAGCAACATCTAGCTCTAGGACCTTCTAGGTGCACCATCTAGCTCTAAGACCTTCTAGGTGCAACATCTAGCTCTAAGACCTTCTAGGTGCAACATCTAGCTCTAAGACCTTCTAGGTGCAACATCTAGCTCTAGGACCTTCTAGGAGCAACATCTAGCTCTAAGACCTTCTAGGAGCAACATCTAGCTCTAAGACCTTCTAGGAGCAACATCTAGCTCTAGGACCTTCTAGGAGCAACATCTAGCTCTAAGACCTTCTAGGAGCAACATCTAGCTCTAAGACCTTCTAGGTGCACCATCTAGCTCTAAGACCTTCTAGGTGCACCATCTAGCTCTAAGACCTTCTAGGAGCAACATCTAGCTCTAAGACCTTCTAGGAGCAACATCTAGCTCTAGGACCTTCTAGGAGCAACATCTAGCTCTAAGACCTTCTAGGTGCAACATCTAGCTCTAAGACCTTCTAGGAGCAACATCTAGCTCTAAGACCTTCTAGGAGCAACATCTAGCTCTAAGACCTTCTAGGTGCAACATCTAGCTCTAAGACCTTCTAGGTGCAACATCTAGCTCTAGGACCTTCTAGGTGCAACATCTAGCTCTAGGACCTTCTAGGAGCAACATTTAGCTCTAGGACCTTCTAGGTGCAACATCTAGCTCTAAGACCTTCTAGGTGCAACATCTAGCTCTAAGACCTTCTAGGTGCAACATCTAGCTCTAGGACCTTCTAGGAGCAACATCTAGCTCTAGGACCTTCTAGGTGCAACATCTAGCTCTAAGACCTTCTAGGTGCAACATCTAGCTCTAAGACCTTCTAGGAGCAACATCTAGCTCTAGGACCTTCTAGGAGCAACATCTAGCTCTAAGACCTTCTAGGTGCAACATCTAGCTCTAGGACCTTCTAGGAGCAACATTTAGCTCTAGGACCTTCTAGGAGCAACATCTAGCTCTAGGACCTTCTAGGAGCAACATCTAGCTCTAGGACCTTCTAGGTGCAACATCTAGCTCTAAGACCTTCTAGGTGCAACATCTAGCTCTAAGACCTTCTAGGAGCAACATCTAGCTCTAAGACCTTCTAGGTGCAACATCTAGCTCTAGGACCTTCTAGGTGCAACATCTAGCTCTAGGACCTTCTAGGTGCAACATCTAGCTCTAAGACCTTCTAGGAGCAACATCTAGTTCTAAGACCTTCTAGGAGCAACATCTAGCTCTAGGACCTTCTAGGTGCAACATCTAGCTCTAAGACCTTATCCATACAAACAAGAACTGATTTAGTCAAGGTCATAATTTTCTCCACAGATGGATGCTGCAGAATATCTTTAACGTCCTGCTCCATCTTTCCAATTAATTAATAGAGCTCTTTCAACAAATATTTATCACCACAATAGGAATATACTACAAAAGCATGACTCCAACATGCAAGACACTGACACTTACCTCTATCATTTAGCGTTGGCAAGTGCAAAATTGGAAAGTATCCTTAACTAAGTTCACTCAGGACTGTACACGGAATCATATGCAGAGACACTAGGCTGCTTGGCGTCTTCAACAAAATTATACTGACACATTCACTTCAACAGGCACAAGTAGAAAGTAATTATGGATCAGTACTAACCATGTCACACACAACCTCAGGATGTCACTCACAATCCTGGACAAATAATAGTAAACTGTAATGGAGTTCACACCATAATAATCCTGAAACACAAGAGTTACATGATAATGATCATGAACAACAGGAGTTACATGATAATGGTCCTGAACAACAGGAGTTACATGATAATGGTCCTGAACAACAGGAGTTACATGATAATGATCCTGAACAACAGGAGTTACATGATAATGATCCTGAACAACAGGAGGTACATGATAATGATCCTGAACAACAGGAGTTACATGATAATGATCCTGAACAACAGGAGTTACATGATAATGATCCTGAACAACAGGAGTTACATGATAATGATCCTGAACAACAGGAGTTACATGATAATGGTCCCGGACAGGCCCCCACTTACTGCCATGTCCTTATGCTCCACAGCATCACTGGCAACCATAACCTGGTCAAAATCTCAATACTAGTCTAGGGTTAAGTAATAAGAATAACTAAAATTCACCAGTTTACTGGGGAATATCAAACAGGATAAGGTAAAAACTTAAAAACAACAGTTCTCTAACACTGTTACTATTTCATATTAATCTAGCTTTAATCAAAGATCTTTGGTATCATATTATGCACTGAACTGCACACCCTATGAACTAACTGTCACTAGGCTCTTTCCTAATGTAGTAGTACACTAGCTCTAACATGCTACAAATCAAGGATACAGGATAGTGGTGTCACAATACTCAGTTAGTGGGTGAGGAATCAATATCATTCAAGATACAGTACTACTCACTTAATGTCCTCAGATACCCACCACATGGGTCATACAAGAAATATCACCTACCACCTGTTTCACGAAAATGATGTACATCAGTAGTCTGATCCAAATCACATCATCAATGTTACATTCTATATGTTACAAGGTCATTAGACCATACAAATGCCACACAGAACAGTAGCAGAACGGCCTGACCTTCTGAAAAGTCAGCAAGTAGTGACCGGCGACAGGGAGGCGAGCCGTGACGCACACTATAACCAACACTGTAAGTAAACCGTCACTTCTCCTTCAAATATTACAACCTCAGAACAAGACATTTACAAGTCAATAAATCTTTGAACATACATACAACTAATTTAGTATTACAAAATACAACCGTCCAGGAGAATATTATATCAATATATCAACACACACAAGAGATAATATCATTATATTTAAAGATTCAAACAGAGAATTCCTATCTACAAGACTTGGTAGTACTCGCTGACTGGAATGCCAAGGGGTAGGGGGGGGGGGTTAAGAGAGGATTCAAGATCTTTCCCGGTCAATTGGTAATACATAATTATTCAGTAATATAAGAAAAGTATAAGATACACAACATAATCACCAAACCCGCCTTTTGCTATATATATCCTCACAATACACGAATATCAATTACCAAGTACAGTCAGTAGAAAGTGACAATAGGCTACTGCAGTTTACAGTAATGAAATAGGTATATCATAGTACATATGCTGATAATACATCAGGCATATATATATACATAATACATAGTAATACACGAAGCCTGTCATATATAAGAAATCAGAGAATTCAATACGGTATACACATAATTGTATATTTAAGATACACCGATATTAGCCTACACTTCCTTATATTATACCAAGGTTTGATCACAACATACACCAGTCATACTTGGGGTATGTGGGGGTCATACCAGACAGATAATTTACATCAAAGTTGTGAGAAACGTTTAGGTGACCAAAAGACTATTATCTAGGCAACACAGTGTCCCAGACTTACTAATGTTCCACAGCTGTGCTACGAGGCCGCGGAGGACGCTCCCACAGCTGGGCTACGAGGCCGCGGAGGACGCTCCCACAGCTGGGCTACGAGGCCGCGGAGGACGCTCCCACAGCTGGGCTACGAGGCCCCGGAGGACGCTCCCACAGCTGGGCTACGAGGCCGCGGAGGACGCTCCCACAGCTGGGCTACGAGGCCGCGGAGGACGCTCCCACAGCTGGGCTACGAGGCCGCGGAGGACGCTCCCACAGCTGGGCTACGAGGCCTCGGAGGACGCTCCCACAGCTGGGCTACGAGGCCGCGGAGGACGCTCCCACAGCTGGGCTACGAGGCCGCAGAGGACGCTCCCACAGCTGGGCTACGAGGCCGCGGAGGACGCTCCCACAGCTGGGCTACGAGGCCGCGGAGGACGCTCCCACAGCTGGGCTACGAGGCCGCGGAGGACGCTCCCACAGCTGGGCTACGAGGCCGCAGAGGACGCTCCCACAGCTGGGCTACGAGGCCGCGGAGGACGCTCCCACAGCTGGGCTACGAGGCCGCGGAGGACGCTCCCACAGCTGGGCTACGAGGCCGCGGAGGACGCTCCCACAGCTGGGCTACGAGGCCGCGGAGGACGCTCCCACAGCTGGGCTACGAGGCCGCGGAGGACGCTCCCACAGCTGGGCTACGAGGCCGCGGAGGACGCTCCCACAGCTGGGCTACGAGGCCGCGGAGGACGCTCCCACAGCTGGGCTACGAGGCCGCAGAGGACGCTCCCACAGCTGGGCTACGAGGCCGCGGAGGACGCTCCCACAGCTGGGCTACGAGGCCGCGGAGGACGCTCCCACAGCTGGGCTACGAGGCCGCGGAGGACGCTCCCACAGCTGGGCTACGAGGCCGCGGAGGACGCTCCCACAGCTGGGCTACGAGGCCGCGGAGGACGCTCCCACAGCTGGGCTACGACGGCTTCTGATTACTCTTTCATAAACACAGATCTTATCTTGCATAAACACCAAGAATCTGATAAGCAAAATGAAATCTAGTGTGTTGCTTGTTTTGTGCGGGTTAGTGAGTTACCAAATTAATAGATAAGTAAACTGTATATGAATAATATTTGTTGAATTGTTACTGATCATGAACTTTGGAATGTGTTTGAATATGTGAAAGTAACGTAAATGATGTCTATATATGTATGGTCCAGGCATAATAAGGATACATACACACACCAACACAAACAATCACTCAGACAATCACATGAGCATGTAAGTGCTGATTTGATGTGTACTTAAATATAAAACTGGTGGAGCACATCTAGGTGAGCACATCTAGGTCAGCACATCTAGGTCAGCACATCTAGGTGAGCACATCTAAGTGAGCACATCTAGGTGAGCACATCTAGGTGAACACATCTAGGTGAGCACATCTAGGTGAACACATCTAGGTGAGCACATCTAGGTGAGCACATCTAAGTGAACACATCTAGGTGAGCACATCTAGGTGAGCACATCTAAGTGAGCACATCTAGGTGAGCACATCTAGGTGAACACATCTAGGTGAGCACATCTAGGTGAGCACATCTAGGTGAGCACATCTAGGTGAGCACATCTAGGTGAGCACATCTAGGTGAACACATCTAGGTGAACACATCTAGGTGAGCACATCTAGGTGAGCACATCTAGGTGAGCACATCTAGGTGAGCACATCTAAGTGAGCACATCTAGGTGAGCACATCTAGGTGAGCACATCTAGGTGAGCACATCTAGGTGAACACATCTAGGTGAGCACATCTAGGTGAGCACATCTAAGTGAACACATCTAGGTGAGCACATCTAGGTGAGCACATCTAGGTGAGCACATCTAGGTGAACACATCTAGGTGAACACATCTAGGTGAGCACATTAATGCCTTTAAAAAATCTATCTCAAAAGTTATTAAATAAATACTAAGTGTAATAACACCATGATATACCTTTAAGAATTCAAGAGAACAACTATATACAGTTTCCTTTGTGTAAATATATTCAGAACTTTGTTGTGTATAAAATATGTTTATGTTCGATCCCCGAAGTCGAAGTGGTTGGGCACCGTTCCTTCAGTCCGTCCTCACATCCCATCTCACCCTTATGTCCCTTCCAAGTGTTATATGGGCATACTGGCCTGGCGCTTTCACCTCATAATTGCCTTGCTAATACCTTACATCTTTTCCTCAGATTTTTTCCTCGCAGATTTTAGCCTCTCAGACCTCAATGTCAATTGAAGAGGTACTCACCTAATTATAGTTTTGTTGGCTGGGGTTGAGCTTCGGCTGTTTGGTCCCGCCTCTCAACCGTCAATCAACAAGTGTACAGGTTCCTGAGCCAATTGGGCTCCATCATATCTACACTTGAAACTGTTTATGGAGTCAGCCTCCACCACATTACTTCCTATTGCATTCCATTTATTAACAACTCTGACACTTTAAATTATTTCTAATGTCTTTATGGCTCATTTGAGCACTCAATTTCCACCTGTGTCACCTTGTACTTGTGCCCCTTGTGTTAAATAAACTGTCTTTGTCTTCCCTATCAATTCCTTAGAGGATCTTGTATGAAGTGATCATGTCCGCGGTAACTCTCCTGTCTTTCAGCGAGGTTAGGTTTAATTCCCATTGTCTCTCCTCATAGCTCATGCCACTCAGTTCGGGCACTAGTCTGGTGGCAAACCTCTGAACCTTCTCCAAATTAGTTTTATTCTTGACTAGATATGGACTCCATGCTGGAGCTGCATACTCTAAGATTGGTCTGAAATACGTGGTATACAAGGTTCTGAACGATTCCTTACACAAGTTTCAAAAGGCCGATCTTATGTTGGACAGCCTGGCATTTGCCGCTGATGGTATCCTCTTGATGTGGGTTTCGGAGGACAGGTCTGGCGTGATATCAACCCCCAGGTCTTTCCCTCTCTGTGATTCTAGAAGAATTTCATCTCGCAAATGATACCGTGTATCTGGCGACCTGCTCCCTACACCTATCTTCATTACATTACATTTGCAAGTGTTAAACTTTAACAACAATTTGTTAGACCATTCGTTCAGCTTGTCCAGGTCTTCTTGAAGCCTCATACTGATCTCATCTGTCTTAATCCTTCTCATAATTTTGGCATCGTCAGCAAACATTGAGAGGAATGAGCCTATATCCTCTGGGAGATCATTTACGTATATCAGAAACAGGATAGGTCCGAGCACAGAGCCCTGTGGGACACCGCTTGTGACTTCACACCAATCTGAGGTCTCACCTCAGATTGGCAGATTCATCTCATCAACTTCTTCATGTGTGATGAAATGGATGCATCTATCCGCGAAGGTCCAAGTGATTTTGCACCATTTTTCCACTCCATACACTGACCCAGCTTCATGCTGGGTCAGTGTTCGATCCCCGATGGTCCAAGTGGTTGAGCACCGTTCCTTCACTCCGTCCTCACATCCCAGCCCATCCTAATGTCCCTTCCAAGTGTTATATATTCATACTGGCCTGGCGCTTTCACCTCATCATTTCCTTACCTTACCTTACATCCTCTTCTCATAAAGATTAATTTTCCTTCCCGACTTTCTCCTTCACTCGCCTCAATTGTCAGTTGATGATGTATGATGAAGTGGATGAATGTATGACTGTTGAGTTCTTCATTAAGCAGGAAGAGTCGTGGCCAGACTGGGAGGACCCGGTGTTCACGCCCTCACCAGTTACAACAGTCGTGGCCAGACTGGGAGGTCGGACCCGGTGTTCACGCCCTCACCAGTTACAACAGTCGTGGCCAGACTGGGAGGTCGGACCCGGTGTTCACGCGGTCACCAGTTACAACAGTCGTGGCCAGACTGGGAGGTCGGACCCGGTGTTCACGCGGTCACCAGTTACAACAGTCGTGGCCAGACTGGGAGGTCGGACCCGGTGGTCACGCCCTCACCAGTTACAACTGTCGTGGCCAGACTGGGAGGTCGGACCCGGTGTTCACGCCCTCACCAGTTACAACAGTCGTGGCCAGACTGGGAGGTCGGACCCGGTGTTCACGCGGTCACCAGTTACAACAGTCGTGGCCAGACTGGGAGGTCGGACCCGGTGTTCACGCCCTCACCAGTTACAACAGTCGTGGCCAGACTGGGAGGTCGGACCCGGTGTTCACGCGGTCACCAGTTACAACAGTCGTGGCCAGACTGGGAGGTCGGACCCGGTGTTCACGCCCTCACCAGTTACAACAGTCGTGGCCAGACTGGGAGGTCGGACCCGGTGTTCACGCGGTCACCAGTTACAACAGTCGTGGCCAGACTGGGAGGTCGGACCCGGTGTTCACGCGGTCACCAGTTACAACAGTCGTGGCCAGACTGGGAGGTCGGACCCGGTGGTCACGCCCTCACCAGTTACAACTGTCGTGGCCAGACTGGGAGGTCGGACCCGGTGTTCACGCGGTCACCAGTTACAACAGTCGTGGCCAGACTGGGAGGTCGGACCCGGTGTTCACGCCCTCACCAGTTACAACAGTCGTGGCCAGACTGGGAGGTCGGACCCGGTGTTCACGCGGTCACCAGTTACAACAGTCGTGGCCAGACTGGGAGGTCGGACCCGGTGTTCACGCGGTCACCAGTTACAACAGTCGTGGCCAGACTGGGAGGTCGGACCCGGTGTTCACGCCCTCACCAGTTACAACAGTCGTGGCCAGACTGGGAGGTCGGACCCGGTGTTCACGCCCTCACCAGTTACAACAGTCGTGGCCAGACTGGGAGGTCGGACCCGGTGTTCACGCCCTCACCAGTTACAACAGTCGTGGCCAGACTGGGAGGTCGGACCCGGTGTTCACGCCCTCACCAGTTACAACAGTCGTGGCCAGACTGGGAGGTCGGACCCGGTGTTCACGCCCTCACCAGTTACAACAGTCGTGGCCAGACTGGGAGGTCGGACCCGGTGTTCACGCCCTCACCAGTTACAACAGTCGTGGCCAGACTGGGAGGTCGGACCCGGTGTTCACGCCCTCACCAGTTACAACAGTCGTGGCCAGACTGGGAGGTCGGACCCGGTGTTCACGCCCTCACCAGTTACAACAGTCGTGGCCAGACTGGGAGGTCGGACCCGGTGTTCACGCCCTCACCAGTTACAACAGTCGTGGCCAGACTGGGAGGTCGGACCCGGTGTTCACGCCCTCACCAGTTACAACAGTCGTGGCCAGACTGGGAGGTCGGACCCGGTGTTCACGCCTCACCAGTTACAACAGTCGTGGCCAGACTGGGAGGTCGGACCCGGTGTTCACGCCCTCACCAGTTCCAGCTGCGCATCCAATTCTTCCTTTTTTCTTGTATTGGCCAAATAATAATTTAGTTGGAATTATTGAGTCCTGTTTGTCCTTCTAATTTATTCCCTTTAATGTTTATTATTTTTATATATCTATTCCAACAACTTTTATACATCTAGTTATTACATATAAATTATTTCCTTAATCATCTTGTATTTATTAATACATTTAAATATCTTACACACTTATTTACCTGTATTTATATTCTTTTTCACCTCATAAACTATTCCATGGTACAGAATTTATTTATTAAATCACGATGACTTTATTTTATAATTACTTTCCATGCAAGTAATTATGTCTACTTAATTACTTACAAATAGAAAGTATTAGGTAGATAAGTATGCGAGTGTTAAGTAATAAGTGTTCAAAGTATTGCAACACTTAAGTATGTGAGTGTTAAGTAATGATGTGTTGAAAGTTTTGCAACACAATAATAACGTGATGTGAGTGTTGCAACGCATATATAAAATGTTATGAGAGTTGCAATATATTAAGAACATTTTGAGAGAGTTGCAACACTCACGTTAGGACCGTGTTGCAACACTCACGTTAGGACCGTGTTGCAACACTCACGTTAGGACCGTGTTGCAACACTCACGTTAGGGCCGTGATGCAACACTCACGTTAGGACCGTGTTGCAACACTCACGTTAGGACCGTGATGCAACACTCACGTTAGGACCGTGATGCAACACTCACGTTAGGACCGTGTTGCAACACTCACGTTAGGACCGTGTTGCAACACTCACGTTAGGACCGTGATGCAACACTCACGTTAGGACCGTGTTGCAACACTCACGTTAGGACCGTGTTGCAACACTCACGTTAGGACCGTGATGCAACACTCACGTTAGGACCGTGTTGCAACACTCACGTTAGGGCCGTGATGCAACACTCACGTTAGGACCGTGTTGCAACACTCACGTTAGGGCCGTGATGCAACACTCACGTTAGGACCGTGATGCAACACTCACGTTAGGACCGTGTTGCAACACTCACGTTAGGGCCGTGATGCAACACTCACGTTAGGACCGTGTTGCAACACTCACGTTAGGACCGTGATGCAACACTCACGTTAGGACCGTGTTGCAACACTCACGTTAGGACCGTGTTGCAACACTCACGTTAAGACCGTGTTGCAACACTCACGTTAAGACCGTGTTGCAACACTCACAACTCAACATTCCCATCAAGTGTTTAACATTGTATTCTTGCCAGATATTAATGTTTTATTGCTAATATGTAAAGTTTATATAAGTTAGTGATTGAATAAGTCAACAAAAGGTGATAGGAAATATAACTAACAAGTGATTAAACAGATGAATTGAAAATGAATTAATAAATAAAACGTGAGTGAATAAACAAATTAAATTAGATTGGACAGCTAATAAAGGTGATTAACTAGAGCAATATAGGTGAGAAAATATTTAAAAGCGGGTGATTGCTTTGGTAAATGATGCTTTAACAAGTCGATAAAATGACATAAATAGATATATTGAAGTTAATGTAATCTATATAAATAAAAATGTAAGTGTTCGTCTGTTCAAAATCGCTAATCTCCGAAAGTCCTTCACCGATTGCTTTGAAATTTTGACACACGTTTCATTCGAATACATGCGTGTCTTTATATACCTAATATATAGATGCCGCACCTGTGACAGGTAAAACAAACTTTTTATGAAAAACAGTGCCATCTGTTGAACATAATAGCAACACACACTATACTAAATATGTTATGATTCCATTTCATTGTTTCCTTTTGCATTGATAAATTGAATTTTCATAGATTTCGATTTATTTTCATTTGGATTTAATTATTTTGTGTGACATTGTGTTGGAATTCTCCTGAATTTTTTACCATACCGTTCATTTTGTGAGTTCATTTGTATTTTTTCATTGATTTTCATTTCGTTTTTTAATCAGTTTTTCTTATATATCTGTGATAGGAACATCAGATCATTTGATGTTCCAAATTTTCTGATGGGAACATCAGATCATTTGGGAATGCATCAGACAAGGGAGTGGGGAATGGTGGGGGAGATAAATAAAGATGGAAATGTTGGTTTGCTCAAAACCACTAATCTTCAAAATTTCTTCATCGATTGCTTTGAAATATTTAATCTATGTTTCATTCCAATCTGAGCGGGTTTTTAAATACACACAATATAAATTGTGAATTGAGGTCCAAGAGCCTCAATCACTAGATGAAAACTCCGCCCCACAGTACATAATTTCCAGGTGAAATACTGAACAGAAAACCCCCCCCCAAAAAAAAAAAATTGAGAATTTTTAGTTTATATGTGGGTATCTATATATATATATATATATATATATATATATATTATATATATATATATATATATATATTATATATATATATATATAATATGTATATATAGTATGCATGTGTATACATATGTGTATGTATATGGTGTATATGTATGTAAAGTAACCAAAAAATAATTATAAAAAATAGCCTTAAACAGAACAACATGTGTGGAAGCATCAGGGTGTGTATATACGAATGCTACTCAGTATTCATCTATAGACATCCGTTATATGCTGAAATACATGTGAAGAACCACTCACACTCACAGCTCCTGACAAGAGAGAGCCAGCTTAGCTGCCAACACCCACACATCGTGTCAGCAAGGCGGACAGCCCGCCTGCTGTCATAACTCTCACTGTATTTCCCACTTCTAAACTTTCCTTCACCTATGCCTCTCCATCCTCTTTACTCCCACAAAAAGTAATGTGTTGCGAATGTTGCAAAACTTATAAATATGTTTTAAGTGTTGCAACATTGAAATAACATGTGTGTTGCAATACAGAAATAACGTGTAGTGTTGCAACGCAGGCATAATGTGTTGAAACGTTACAACACAGTAAATAACATGTTGCCACCCTCACAGTATTTAATTTATGTGCTGCTACCCTGGGTACGTAATTTTGTGTTGCAACACTCAAAACAAGTTCTGTTTTACAGCACTCGCAACACCTCCTTCTTGTGTTCCAAAACTCATAACTCATCCTTTCAGTGTTGCGACACTCACAACATCTTACTCGTGTTTTGCCACAAATAAAACATACTATCCTATACGTTGTAACACTTACAACACGTGTGTTGTAAGTGTGTTGTGTGTGTTCGTGTTATGTCTGTGTACTTCTGGAAATGTATATATTTAGTATTAACAAGTATTAACTAAAATCAGATTTTCATTCACGATTCATTTCTCTCTTGGGTCAATAAAGTTATGTATTCAAAAACATTTTAACTGCCGTAACATATGGAAAGGAATATATGATAATTACCTTAATGAACACTGTAATTTTACCGTAATTACCTGAACTATGGTAACTGAACTATGGACTATGGTAACTATGTTTTACCATAATTACTTTAATTATTACTATAAATTTACAATAAATACCTTCATTATTACTTTAAGATTACAATATTTATCTTCATTATTACCATAATTTTGCCATAAATACCTTGAGTAGTACAGTAATATTACATAATTTATTGAAAATGCAACATTTCTATGTCATTAAGAACCATCTCACTGAAGTCTTCAATATAGACAAATAACTTCAGGACTTTTTATTTTAGCTTCGGGCAAACATTTGAAACCTAAGATAAGAAAAATCTTATCTGATCTATGCGTCAAATACACTTGATATTAACTATTTTCTCTGCCTCGCGTTCATTACTTAAACAAGATAAAATGTACACATCAGCTTTAGGTCTCATTAACATTAAGTGTTAAGCAAGATGAACCACTGTTTATTAGGGGTGAAGCTGGTAATGTTTGCCCATAAACAACC